>VSMD01020028.1:0-15712 GCA_008750895.1 Mirza zaza | reverse complement strand
TGGCTGCTCAGAGGAGCTGCAGACAGAAGTAGCCCTGCAAAGCTGTTTTTGTGGGGAGATTTGCACTGTAGAGAAAGTCTGCACTGATGCAGCCAGGCTTTCTCTAGGGCCCTCCCTTGTCCAGATCAGGAAAGATTACCTGAGAGTCTAAAGCTTTTCAAAGTCTGAAAGGAACATTCAACATGCACCATCTATTCTCCCTGAGGGTTGCCCCTGTGAGGTTTCACCTACATAGCAAGACCACCTTAGCTAGCCAAGTATCCTCTCCTCTCCCTGCCATAACCTGTCTTAACACTACAACCTGATTTACCACCATAACCTGTTTTGGCCATGGTCTCAGCCCATGTTCTCCCTGTAACCTCACGGAGGAATAAGAGCCTCTGAACCCCACTGGGGTAACAGAGTAATAACCCTGCTTTCCTCCCCTCCGCCGTGCAGGTTAATAAACCTGTATGCCATTTCTCCTAGTAATCTTCCTTTTGTCACTTGACTTTTCAGAGAACATCTGGAGGGCAAAGGGGAATTTTTCCCTTGGCCCCTACAGTTCTCTAGACTGTTCTGCCCCTTATTTCATGTGATACAAGAAAAATATTTTTGACTAAATTACTCTTTGAGGAAAGAAAAAGTTCTGAATGAAGGATTCAGATTAAAGCAAAAATAGCAGATTAAATTTAAAAATTAATCTCAAAATACATTATTTTAAACCATTATCTTATAGTTTATTTTTATACTTAGTTTCTTAGTTTTGGGACATCACAAAATATATACATTTATAAATAGATATATAAATATTTGTATTTACTTTCTTTGTAAAATCGACAGTCTTTTTAAAAGTGCCATATTTCTCACCTGAAAATTATTATAGGCATATAATCACTTACCATCAAAAGACAAGAAAGACTACTTTAACACGCAACTTATTGGCAGCCCTATTTTTATCCTTCTTCATTTATAGCTCAGCAAAAAGTACCTCCTAGGGAAAAAAAGTTTCAGATTTTTAGTGGCATCATTCCTCCAATGGAATAGAATATTTTGTTGGAATGCATCATTAAAATAAACAAACTTACAGATCCAAGCAAAATGGAGAAGATAGAAGAGAAATATTACATAAATACTTGGATTAAATAAAATAGTAATGGTCACTGAATGGCAATCAATGTATCAGAAAACAAATAACAATAACAAATAATCCAATGTATAATTTCGTTTCAAAGCTTTCGAATCATTTTGTAAATGTCATATATTGTCTATTTGTTAATCACAAAGCTGTGTTTGCTTTAGAACACCGACAGGTGCTTATTTTCAAAGACTGAAAGAAATAGTTCACAAGTAGGCAATAAGCTAATGCAAAAGGCCTCAACATCATCAGTCATCAGAAAAATACAGATTTAGCAAAAAAGGTTACTACTACCCTCTCTAGATATGATAATATTAAAGAAAAAGGTTGATAACATGTGAGGCAACTAGAATTTTGTGAATTGCTGGTGGGAATGCAAAATTGAACAATCACTTTCAAAGCTGTTAACTAAGAATTTCATTATACAGCTACCAAGAGAAATAAAAACACACAATCACAAAAAGGAAGTTAATGGCAATTTCATTCATAACAGCTTCACAATGAAAATAGCCCGGATGTCCATCAGCAAAATAATGAGTAAACCAACCTTGATATATTCATAACATGGAATGCTACATAGTAATAAAAAGCAAACTGCCAATCAAGTATAAAATGTGAGGAATCTTTAGAAACATATTAAGCTGAGGGAACACAGTAAAATATAAAAAAGAGCACCTAACTGTTGATTGCACTGATACAACAGTTAGGAAGACCCAACCTGAAGAAGGGGGTGGAGAGGAGCGCGGAGGCTGCCTGGTGGCACAGTGCAGGAGGGAGGGAGGGGCGGGGTGCGGGAGGGAGGGAGGGGCGGGCTGCGGGAGGGAGGGAGGGGCGGGGTGCGGGAGGGAGGGAGGGGCGGGGTGCGGGAGGGAGGGAGGGCGCGGTCTGTCTGTGGCGTGAGCGCCCAGTGCCGGACCTGCCCACTCTGGTTGAAGGGAACACGTTAGCCGTGAGCCTTCTACTCTGTGTAGTCTACACCTCCGTTCGAAACAAATGCAACAGTTAATCATCAAAATTGCTTGAGTAGTTAATACATTCTTGAAAAAATATTTATTGTGGCGTGTGGTATAGAAACACTTTACTAAGGATTAAAGTTTGGCACGCTCTTTTTTTTTTTTGAGACCATTGACCTGAAGGCAGATAAAAATACTTCTCAACAATCGACATTTGATTTGCTGGAGGGGAAGATGGTGTGGGCGGCCGCCGCCTCTGGCCACGCGCAGCCGACCTGTAGGACGGGTCTCCGCAGGTAAGAATGGCAGCTCCGCGAAGAGCCGCCGCAGCCAACGCGGCGCAGGCGGCGAGGCCTTCCTGGGGCCCCGGGCGGCCGCGAGGACGGCAGGCAGCGAGCGCGAGGCCGCCGGCTCGGCTGGGCGCAGGGCCACCGGCACACAGCAGGCGGCGCGACGTGCTCAGAGGCGGCCGCGCCAGCGCGAGCCACGCGCACCGGCACCGGCGCGGAGCCTCGCGGAGACCCCGGACCTGGCGTGCGCTGCGGGGCGGGAGCTCGGGGTGGCCGCGGCCTGCGCGAGCCATCATGCCCCAGGGACCCAGACCCCAAGGTCGTTCTCGGGCTACTTGCCGGCTCGCGAGGACGGGGTATGCGGTGGGCGGCCAACAGCCACAGAGCTGGTAGGACGTGGCTGCCAGGAGGAAGCACTCTCCACCACCCAGGCTGAGGAAGAAGATGCAACCCACAGCGGGTGGGGGAGATGGACCTCTGGCCTGTCAGAAAGCCAGCAGCCATTCTGGGCACAGGGGTGGGAACCAGCATCATGTCCACGAGGGAGAGTTGGCTCCGTGGGAAGGACATGGGCGTGGAGCCGGTGGTCCTGGCGAATCAGGACAAGTGAGGGCCTTGCCCACGAGAGAAGCGATGGCCATTGTCAGCACCACTGCAAAGAGAACAAGGTGGGTCTCGTGTGCTAACAGAGTCCTAGGAGAATGAAGTCTGAGGCGGTGTTCCTACTTTCCATGATTGCAAACAGGAGTGACAGTGCAAATTGATAAATAAATGAGAGAGTTGTCATCATTCATAGTACTCCATTTGATTTACATATTTCTTTTTTTTCCCGGGCTAGAGTGCCATGGTGTTAGCCTAACTCACAGCAACCTCAAACTCCTGGGATGGAAGGATCCTCCTATTCAGCCTCCCCAGTAGCTGGGACTACAGGCATGTGCCACCATCCCCAGCTAATTTTTTTCTATTTTTGGTAGAGACAGGGTCTTGCTCTTGCTCAGGCTGGTCTCTAACTCCCTAGCTCAAACGATTCTCCTGCCTAGGCTTCCCAGAGTGCTAGGATTACTGATGTGAGCCACCACACCGAGCCTACATCATATATTTTATAATAATATATGTAACAGTATACTTTAAGAATATTACCCTTTCTGGTTGCAAAGGCATGTGATTTTGATGCAGTCCACTGCGGGAGGAAATGGCTTGGCCCTTCAGTGTGAGTTAACCGACTTAAGATAACATCCATTTAAGTGTGTCTTAAACCAGTCCCAGTCCTTTGGCAGGGACAGAAGAATCCGTGTTAACACTTCTGCTCACCATGATAGAGTTGAGAACTAGTTTACTATTATGAGACCCACGTCCTGAAAGCCACACATTTCCTCTTGAAAAACGTTATCAAATAAGCAATTAAATTCATAGCCATCGTAATGTAGCCCTTTATGATTCTCACAATCGTTTGCGTATATTTTCACATCATTGACCTCCACATTTACCTTGAATTTTGAATTCTGCCTTTATTGAAAATCCTTCTCATACAATGATTTCCAGAAGTTAGGTAACTTATTACAGGAGATGAGAACTAGAGAAATGCATAGACCTGGAGGCAACTGGCATGGAAATCTGGATCTCGTTAATATTCTCCGGGCAATAATAAAGTAAACTTCTAAAACTGGAAGTGTTATAACAATTTTCACTGCTAGGGGGTCATGCAACTTACAAATAGTGTATTTTGATAAAACTGAAAATAAAATTCACCATGTGTTTGGGTTTTTGGAATATTTCACCTATTTTCAAACTCCCATCATTCTAAATATTGTTAAATGTGATTGCGTGCTAAGTACGATGTTAAATTTTGAGGTCAAAGTGAGGAAGAAGGCGCCAGCTCCTAGGGCAGTAAGAACGCAACGGCCCTTCGGGGCTGCGCCGTCAGGAAGAGGACGCCGCCTCACCAGCGCCGCCCGGCGTCGCCACTCCGCCCTGCCCCAGCCCCTCCGCCCGCAAGCCCAGAGGATTTGACTCCAATTCAAGACCAAACAAATCTCAAATACATACCTTGATCTTTTTGCAAACGTAACTTCAGTAACACCTGGATAATGTATATAGCCCAGTATTATCCCCAGTCAAAGATAAAGGCGTAGGAGAAGCAGCATAGAATTCACTCTGCACAATTAGTCACATAAAATACATACCTTTAAGGAGTGTGTCCGAGAATAGTTTCCAATTTTTTCTTTATGTGAGTTAGAATGCATCTGTCAAGGGGCTGCAATTGTTCTGATTTACTTCAAAAATAGTCGGCTGAGCAGCTGTTTGGTACCAGCTGAGTGACAGCTGAGGGGAGTGGTCCTCTTTGCCCCCACCACGCCCTGTCTTTGCGACGGAAGAATAACTCACAGGCTTGAGGGCAGGTCTTCCTCAGACAGAAACACACATATATAGGTTGCCTTTCGTTTTATAAAATAAGTCGTTTAAAAATTAGTTCAATTTTGCTATATATATAAAGCCTCTTTAATCTATTTCAAAAATTATATCTGTTGATCATATATATGAAAAAGCTTTGAAAGCTGAATGGCATACATTCCAAGTAATCAAGCTATGTGATGAGACACTTCTGAAAAAGAGATCCTAAACTTTTGAGATTTCTAATTTGAAGCACAATTTAGTAGCTATCACACACTATGAATTTGGAAGATTGTTGTTGATCTTTGCCTCATAAAATAAGCCTTCAATCTTATACCATTAAAAAATTCGGTAGAAAGCAGAAGTTAAACAAAAAGCCATCATTTCCTCATCCTATATAAACCATTTAACCTCTCACATTAAATGAGCTCGCTGCCTAATCAAGGTTGAAGCTCATATTCTTTATCTAAGAGACCATCTGGGAAAACTTGTTATCTAGTCAGTAATTAAACACACTGTATACATAGCAAGTGATGCTTTATTAGGTCTGATGTCTTCATTCCAAAAATGAAGATAAATTTGACTGAAGGACCAATGTTCAAAATATATTTGTTCAAATAAAAAACAATCAAATAATTTTCAACTAAGTTCTTTTTAAATTTTAATTTATTCTGGGTACATAATAGTTGTATACCTTTATAGAGTACACGTGATATGTACAGGCATACAATGTGAATTAATCAAGTCAACCAATAAGTTTCTAAAAAATATTTCTTATTCTATACACAGTTAAGATATACATATAGATAAGAATCTACATTATTAGCCAGCTGATACATAATATTTAGTAAGCAGCATAAATATGATATTCCAAAAAATTTCATAATGTAGGTGATGGTCTGTATTACATAGTATAATTTTTTTTCAAAAGAAAATCTTAAAATGGTTGTTATGGTCACAGAGGTTGAGGACTCAGATCTCTGAAAGTCAACAGGTACAATTATAACTGCTATAACCATTAAGAGTTAATTTTGCTCGTGCGCACAGAGAGGAAATTAGATAATAGTATGCACTCAGTTAATCTTGTTCTACTGAAGTGGGGATTTATGTAATCTGGGAAAGTTAAGATCAGGCTGAATTTTTACCAGTCTCCATACAAAATTCCATGCATGACAAAATGCAACCCCTTTCCTCAGATATAAAAGCAAAAGAAGTTCAATAATTTAGGAGGCAAGGTGATCTAAATTAGAATTCAGAGGAAAGCTACACAGGCTTACCCTGTACTTAACTGGGTTATAAAGTTCTATTAAATGCTCACATACATCTTATCCTTATTTTCCATCACTACAACATTTGTTATTTTTTTAGTTTGTAATAGTCTGACTCACTTTTCTATACAACACGTATAACAATTTCCACAGAAAGGCAACTCCAGTGTTGACACATCACTGTGCATTTGGGAAGGAAATTACTCATGGGATATTTCCAGAATGTGACGGGACAAACCTAAGTTGTTAGAAGCTTGAAACATGTACCATGTTGGGTGTTCCCCTCATGAAAAAGGAAATAAGAGGTTGGGTGCAGTGGCTTCCGCCTGTCATCCTAGCACTCTGGGAGGCCAAGGTGGGAGGATTGCTTGAGGTCAGGAGTTGGAGACCAGCCTGAGCAAGAGCTAGACCCTGTCTCTACTAAAAATAGAAAAAAATACCCAAGTGTGGGGAATTACCCACCTGGGTAATTCCTCCTCCTCAGGAAGGCGAGACAGGAGGATCGCTGGAGCCCAGGAGTGTGAGGTTGCTGTTGCTGTGATCTAAGCTGACGTCACGGCACTCTAGTGAGCCTGTCTCCAAAAACAAACAAGCAAACCAAAAGAGAGAGAGAGTGAAAGGGAAGGAAGGAAGGAAGGAAGGAAGGAAGGAAGGAAGGAAGGAAGGAAGGAAGGAAGGAAGGAAGGAAGGAAGGAAGGAAGGAAAGAAGAAAGGAAGGAAGGAAGGAAATAAATAAGAAATAAAACAACTCAAAATCAAGATATGGCCTTGGAAGGAGCCTGAGCACATGAGCTGCCCTGACAGTAAAGTTTCTTTAGTTTCACATCTGGGTCTGAATTTAAGTCTAATTCATTTTAGTAGTGCTTGTCAATTTTTTTTTGTTGTTGTTATTTTCACTTGACATTGTGTGAGTACACATATTAGGTTATTATACACCAACAAAAGTACCCTGTTTAGGATCATTATGGGAAAATTAATTTGAAATGGTTCCTGTGATATAAAAAGGGAAGTATCTCCTTATCCATTGAGCAAGGGGGTAAAAGCTGAGAGCAGTGGTGGAGGGGCTGGGTAGGATGGCTTAACGCTGTCTGAATGGAACAGGAACTGATAATTTCCTTTCTTTTCTGAGAGATTTTATTCTTCCTTTGTATTGTGTCTGATGATAGCAGCTACAACTGACGGCAATTTTTGAGAAGTAAATACTTAATACTAGCAAATAACTAACAATATTGCCGGACACAAAAGGTCGTCAATAAATATTACCTTTAATGATGACTAATATTGTAATTGCTGTTGCTATATTCTTATTATCTTTCACTTAAACTAAGATGGATTCAGGAATGTGGGCATGTCATTCACTGCTTTGCTCCAATGTGGACATGAACCCTTTCAATAGTTATCTACTACCCGGTGGGACCTAGTTCTATGTATGAACCCCTCTTAGTTTATAAAGAAGGGCAATGTAAAAAAACAATAATGTCGGCAATAACAACAATACTAGTCATCACTAAAAATAATATTTATGGAGGTCTTGTTTCATGTCAGGCAAGATTGTGAGTTATTTGCCTGTATTAAGTATTTAATTCTCAAAAGTCACCTTCAGGTGTAGGTGCTGTGACCAGACTCAGTAGAAAGGAAGTAGCATGTCTGTGAGTGAAGAAAGCAAGCACCCAGTCCCAGTTCTGCTACTCAGACAGCGTTGAGCCATCTGCCCAAAGAGAAGCTGGCACGGGGTATAAAAACACATTTACACAGAAAGAATAAGTTCTAGCAATCAATGGTCCTGTAGGGAAATCATAGTTAACAATTATACCTATAGTTAACTTAAACCTAATTATACCTATAGTTAACAATTAATTTATTGTGTATTTTGAAATAGCTAGAAGAAAAGAATTATTGTGGCCCAATGCAAAGAAAAGATAAATGTCTGAGGTGAGGGACATCCCAATCACCCTGACCTGATCATCACACGGTGCATACAGATGTCCAGGTATCACATGCACCACAAAAATATGGACAATAGTGATATATCGATTATAAACACAAAAATAGAATAATACAAAAAATTTAATTTGCAAAGCAAACAAAAAGAGAACGAAGATCTAGTCGGAGAATAATTTCAAGCCAACGCCGTCAACACAGCCCCTCTCGGCCAGGCGGGGCCCAGCACAGCCGCACGCCACCGCTCAGCGCCGGCCTCCCGGCCAGCAGCATCTCCGCCCGGCTCGGCGTCGCGCGGCACGGCCCGTCCCCTCCACGCGAGTCCGCACACGTGGGGGCCTGAGCCCAAAGAGCTGGCTGCCAGAGAGCCAGTAGGTCTCTTTCCCTCCAGCTTTGTTTTTAAATTCATACAAACAGGGAAAGCAAACATAAAAGATCATCCCGCTCCCTCCTTTGTGGAAGCTAATATTGCTTTCCACAGAGGTTGCACTAGTTTGCAGTCCCACCAGCAATGTATGAGTGTTCCTATCTCTCCACATCCACACCAACATTTATTGTTTGGGGACTTTTTGATAAAGGCCATTCTCACTGGAGATAAGTGATATCTCATTGTGGTTTTGATTTGCATTTCCTGATGATTAGGGATGTTGAACATTTTTGCATATGTTTGTTGGCCAATATTCTGTCTTCTTTTGAAAAGTTTCTGTACATGTCCTTTGCCCATTTTTTGATAGGGTTGTTTGATTTTTTCTTGCTGATTTTCCTGAGTTCTAAATAGATTCTAGTTATCAGCCCTTTATCGGATGTGTAGCATGCGAAAATTTTCTCCCATTCTGTAGGTTGTCTATTTGCTCTCGTGACGGTTTCTTTGGCTCTGCAGAAGCTTTTTAATTTGATCAGGTCCCACTTATTTATCTTTCTTGTTGCTGTGATTACCTTTGGGGTCTTCTTCATAAATTCTTTGCCTAAGCCAATGTCTAGAAGAGTTTTTCCAACGTTTTCCTATAGAATTCTACTAGTTTTACACCTTAGGTTTAGGTCTGTTACTCAGCGTGAGCTGATTTTTGTAAAGGTGAAAGGGGTGGATCCTGTTTCAGTCTTCTATATGTGGCTATCCAGTTTTCCCAGCACCATTTATTGAATAAGGATTCTTTCCCTCAGTGTACATTTTTGTCTGCTTTGTCAAAGATTAGATGACTTTATGAGGATGGTTTTATATCTGGGTTTTCAGTTTTGTTGCACTGTTGTGCAACAGGGGACATTGTTGTCAATGTCCCTGTTCTTGTGCCAGTCCCAAGCTGTTTTAATTGCTACATACTTGTAGTATAGTTTGAAGTTTTATAAATTGATACCTCCTATTTTGTTTTTATTGCCTAGCATTGCTTTTGCTATACGGGATCTTCTCTGATTCCATACAAAGCATAAAATTATTTTTTCCATATCTGTAAAAAATGATGTTGGTATTTTAATAGGGATTGCATTGAATCTGTAGATCACTTTGGGTAGTATAGACATTTTAACAATGTTGATTCTGTCAACCCATGAGGATGGTATGGTTTTCCACCTGTTTAAGTCCTCTGCTATTTCCTTACTCAGTGTTTCATAGTTATCCCTGTAGAGGTATTTTACCTCCTTAGTTAAATATATTCCTAGGATATTCTAATTTAAGAGGCAAATCAGAATTGCATTAAATCTATAACTTAGTATGTAAATCATTGGCATATTCATAGTACTGGTCTTCTAATCCATGAGCTTGGAGTGGCTTTCTGTAGGCCTTGTTTTAGTTATTTTCAGTAATATTTGCAGGGTTTTTAGGGTTTTCCAAACATATTGAACTCTTCTATTTTTTTATTTTAATTTCTGGATATTACAAGGGCTAAACTCTTCTATTTTTGAGTGAAATATTCCCTTGTTTTTTCCACTCAATACATTTTGTATTTTATTTTAATTTTTTCTCTGTATTGAGGTAAAATTGACAAAAATTACATATATATATATATATAAATATGGTACACATCTTGATGTTTGATATACATTGTGAAATGACTATCACAATCAAGATAATTAAGGTATCATTCACCTCACAGTGTTATCCTTTGTGTGTGTGTCAGCAAATTCCAAGCATGCAGCATTGCATTATTGTACAGTGGTATTGCATATAGTCACCGTGACGTGCATTGGGTCTCCAGAATTTCTTCCTCATGCATAAATGCAACTTGACCCTTTTGACGAACATCTCCCCATTTCCCATTTCTGTTGGCAAGAGAAGCTCAATGGGATTAGGGGATTCAGGGTTTTCAGAATTTGGAATCTACCAAAATGTTTCAATTTCAATTTCTCTTTTCAAATTTTACACGAGTCTAACTTAGAAAGGCAACAAATTTAACTTGCTTTATAATTTAGGCCTTCTTCAGGACAGTTTTGTTCAAAAAGCTCTGCCTCAAGAAAAAAAAAAATGTTTTTTGCAGCATGGTCGCTGAAGCTCTCAGGTTCTCTGATGGCTTTGCACTGGGGATTGAAAGGACTGAGTTGAGATCATTTTCTTCCTGCAGCTTATTCAGTGCAATCAGAAAAACTTACTGCATTCCTGGAATATTGGGCTCCATTTCTACCAGAATATATATTATAAGATTAAATTGTCCTCCAAATAATTGTCTTCAATGCACTTGATTTCCACCAAATACCGACAATAATTCAAGTAGTGTTTTTGCCACAGTATCCTATGAAATAATGGTGTCCCACTTTCCACTGGCAATTATGTAATAATTGTGTTCTCATGTAACCAAACTAGGAGTTGGATTCTAGAGTCCCATCTTTAAGTTCTGTTTCCTTAGAACATCTTCCAGAAACAAATTCTGGGTAAGTCACTCAATGTTTTCAGAGTATAAATGATTTTTATCAGAGGGTATTAGACCCGTATTTGGTCTTTAGAAGGGCTAGGGCAGTGAAGGCTATTTTGGGGTGGTCTTGGAAACTCGCGCGGTGGCTGTTCCAAATCACAGAATGTATATGACATCCCCACTGATGGTCTAAGTTTCTGGCACCAAGGTAGTGTGTTTCCTACAAGCTGACCTGGATGGTGATTTTAAACTCATATCTGCCTGCTTCAGAGAATAACTCCTTTATTTCTCTTCTATTATACAAATCTCATATAAATCCATCTCACTGGGAGATGATAGTCATGAGCCATGAAGGAAAAACGATTCTAGGAAATACAGCTTCCAGCCTCCCTTTGCCATGCAGCTGTGACCTTAGGCATGTGTGGAATTGCCACCAACCTGACAACTAAATTAACATAAAATATAGCAATTATGTTAGCGGTACTGTGATCTGAAGAATTATTCATGCTTCTTTAATGGAAAGAACATTTTAATGAAAAATTCTTCTCTCCCTAGTTTTTTCCATTGAAAATAGCAATGACAAAAAAATAAAACAAATAAACCATGAATATAAATCTTCTAGAAAATCCTAAAGTATTATTATACATAGGCCACTTTTTCCAAAAGTGTTTTGGAAGTTTTTCATACTCTGCTTTTGTTTTCTTAGGAATGATCATTTTGATAATTATGTTTTGTTTTTTTTTTTCCTAAGTATTTGGTAGCTCTTGTGCAGGTAGCTCAGCTGTGAAAGGAGAGAGGGGTTGGTATCTAATTACACATTTTTTGAAATGAAGTTGGGGTGTGCAGATTATCTTCCAAATGCAGAATTTTGATGTATATAAATTTTAACACAACATTTTAAAATTTTACAGTTAGACTACAGAATTGTGAACCCAAACTCTCAGTGATATTAAATTTTCCATGACTGTAAAACGTGTTAAACAAGATCACAGGCACTGGAGTTGTATTATTCGTATCACCTTACTAATGGGGCCATTGGGAGATCTAAAGCTTTAATATACATTTTAAACACTTAAAACTGCCTGGAACATAGAAAGTGATCAGCAAATTCTAACATTCATTTGATATCTTATACAAGTCCACAGTACAAAAATCCCCTTGTCCCAACCTAAAATCAACACTGCCTCAAGCTCACCTCACTCTGTAATCAAATACCAGCTACCTCATTATGTGATCCAATATCTTACCAGTATCCCAAACCTAATCAGTTGCTTTATTCCCAACCATGCTCAACTTACTTTTGATTAAGTTGTTAAAAACACAATAGCAAAACAATAGTCTCTTGAATAAATTGTTTTGGTAAAACCAGATATTCACATGTAGAAAAATGAAATTAGATGCATATCTTACACCATATCCAAAAATCAATTCAAAATGGATTCCAGACTTAAACAGTAAGCCCTGAAACTGTAAAACTACTAGAAGAAAATGTACAGAAAAGCTCCATGACACCAGTCTGGTCCAGGCAATAATTTTTAGGACACGATCCTGGAAGTACAGTCAACAACAGCAAAGATAGACAGATGGGATTAACCAAACTAAAAAGCTTCTGAACAGCAAAGGAAACAATCGACACAGTGGAAAGGAAACTTACTGAATGGGAGAAAATATTTGCAAACCATACATCTAATAAGAGGTTTACATTCAACATATATAAGGAACTCAACTTAATAGCAAGAAAACAGATATCCTGAGTAATAAATGGGCAAAGTAAAATAGCAACTCAAAAAGTAGCTAAAAAAGTAAAATACAACAGCAACTCAGAATGCTGAAAAGAAATAGGCAAAAGATTTGATGTTTCAAAAGAAGAGATAAAAGTGGTCAACAGATATATGAAAAAAATGCTCAGTATCATTAAACATCAAAGAAATGGAAATTAAAACCAGAATGAGATATCACTTCATACCTGTTAAAGTGGCTATTATCAAAATGACAAAAGATATGTCTTGGCAAGGATGCGGATAAAAACAGAACCCTCATGCACTACATGGTTGTTGGAAATGCAGATGGATACAGCCATTAGGGAAAATAGTATGTTGGTTCTTCAAAAAATTAAAAATGGAACTACCAGCAATCCCACTAAAGAGTAAATATTCAAAGAATAAGAAATCAGTAGGGTGAAGAGATATTTGCACTCCCATGTATGTTGCAAAAGCATTCACAATAGCCAAGACATGGAATCCATCTAAGCGATCAATCAATAATTAGATTAATAAAAAGTAGTATATATATAAAATAAAATGTGAGTACTATTCAGCTTTAAAAAAGAAGCAAACACTGACATTTGTGACAACATGGATTAACCTGGAAGACATTATGTTACGTGAAATAAAACAGGCAAAGAAAGACAAATTCCATATGATCTCATTTATATTTGGAATGTAAAAAAGTCAAACACATAGAAGTGTAGAGTAGAATGGTGGTTACCAGGGTTGGTGGGAGGAGGAAGAGGAAGATTGGGCAGATATTGGTCAAAGGAAACAAAATTTCAGCTAGACAAAAAGAAAAAGTTCAAGACATCTATTGTACAACATGGTGACGATAGTTAATAATTATGTATTTTATACCTGAAAATTGCTAAGAGAGTGGATTTTGGGCTTTGTCATCACAAAAAAATTTATGTGAGGTAATGCATCTATATTAATTAGCTTGACTTAGCCAATCCACAATATATACATGTATCAAAACATCATGTTATATACCAAAATTATACGCAATTTTAAAATTTTTAAATAAAAAAAGAAATCATGTTTTGAAAGTCGATACTTACACAAGTCTCTAATTTGTGTGCTTGATAACACCAGCATGTAAAATAAAACTATACATTGTGCATCAATTCATAATCCTAATTATACTTATTTATAAAATTCAAAGTCAACTCCCTCTGATGAAGCTTATATCTTCTATGTACCTGGCACTGTGCCAAGAAATTTGCAGTAACCAATTTACTTTATAGTCACAAAACCTTATAACATGCATACTGCTATCACCCAATTTTATAGATGAGGAACGAAAGAAAATAAAATTTAAAGAACACACGTGAGGTCACTAAAAATCCAGAAGTCGGGAAAAACCTGACTTGTTCTAGACCCTCAGTGAGGATTACTAGACTCTGCACTCGACGTCATCACTGCGACTGTCGACTTCTCAAGATGGAGGCGTCTGTGCTGGCGATTATGTGACGGCTGCTGTTTTGTTTGCTTGTTTCTGGGGCAACAGACTTGCTTGATTGTTAAGGGCAATGCAATGACTGTGCCCCGCCGCACCGCAGGGAGCAGAGGGACAAACGAGGGGCGTTTTCTCTGGGGACACTGCGGCCTGGGTCCCTGAGGCAGAGGGCCGTGTGGGCTGTCCAGGCCCCCGGCCGTTGGCGCGTGTGGTCCTGACGCGAGGGAAGAGGGGTCCCCCTGGGATCACCCTGGCTGCTGTGCAACACGTCCTGTCACAGAAACAGATTCTAGATAATACCGTGAGGAAAACACAAAAGGTAACAATTAATGTCCAGTATTTCCGGAAAAATAGGATTTATCGTACACCAAAACAAATAATTGTTTTTTAGGCGTGATGATTACCAGGATGTCGCGCTGCTTTGGCGGGTAGTTACCTCAGTCACCGGCGCTCGTTCTTGCTTCTGTAACACAGCTGAAAGCTAAGTTACGAACTAAGTTATCAGACCTTTAACTCAGAATAAGTATCAGTGAAATTGAGCCATGCTTTTAAACACCACTTTTATGTACTTGCCACCCATGACTGATGGCATACAACCGTAGAGATTCTTTAATAGCAAGAGGAGAAAACAGGGCTCAGATAACTTTTGAATTATAAGCAACTATATCCTGAATATGTAATCATTGACTATGCTATAACATGGACAGTGGAAGAGATTGATTTATTTGTCTCTTAGGATTCAAATTAGTGATACTATCATTAAAAAACCTTCAGGGCAAGAATGATGACTTTTTCAAAATAAATATTGTATGATGATTTAAGATATTTACATTGAAAATATATGTATTAAGGAAAATGGATATTTTACTACCAAGTATATTTAAGCATAAATGAATGATAGTTTTTTATACTTCTTATTATAAAAAAATACGTAAAAGGTAAATAATTGAGATAAAACTGGTTGAACTTTGAGCCCTTCACATTCTGATCCTACTAGATATTTTAACCGAGTAACCTGACTCTTCAGGTAAAAACACAACCTGAGCAGTTTATATATCGTCAGTCACATCTGTACACGTGTTTAAAAATGTTACATATAAAACGGCTGAAAGGTAAAACAATTCACCAAATTATGGGGTAGTGCATGAAATATCATTTGTAAACATCATTTGAACATCATCAAGCAGAATAAAATATCACTACTGAAACAACCAGCTGTGACTGCGTCTACTTACTCACACATGGGCTTGCCCTCAGGAGTGGTCTCGAGAACCAAACTCTTGCTTCCTGGGGTCTCGGCTTTCTAGATAATCACGTACCAAGTATTTGGTGGTAAACAGCATGAGTAGCCAATTAGAAGCAATCCTAAATTCCAGAATTCTTACTGACTGCCTAAAGTCTTGATGGTCCTGTAATGGTACTTTTTCGGAGGGAGAACATTGCACTAGAAGATTAGTAAGGCTACAGCAATTATAATAATTAATTCACCATTGTATAATCCCTTTATCCTACTCAGGTTACCTCCACATTCCTCTAATTAACACATTTAACACAGGCACCACTGGGGTAGAATGGCTGACTCTGCAACATACATTATATATATATATATATATATATATATATATATATACACACACACACACACATATATATATGCATATAATATGTATATGAAATATATATG
>VSMD01020023.1:0-77007 GCA_008750895.1 Mirza zaza | reverse complement strand
AATCCTGCTGCCTCAGCCTCCCAAGTAGCACTGGGACTACAGGCATGTGCCACCATGCCCGGCTCATTTTTTTCTATATATATTAGTTGGCCAATTAATTTCTTTCTATTTATAGTAGAGACGGGGTCTCACTCTTGCTCAGGCTGGTTTCGAACTCCTGACCTCGAGCAATCCGCCCGCCTCGGCCTCCCTGAGTGCTAGGATTACAGGCGTGAGCCACCGCGCCCGGCCCCTTCCTTAATCAATTTAAGATTTATTGAAAACCTGTGCTTTATTGAAAGAGGCTGTGAGGGAGGGTGGGGGATATGGAGGTGAGTGGGGCTCGGCCCCTGTTGGGATCTAGCGGGAGACACAAGGTGGGAATCCAAGTCTCTGTCATCAAGGCATGATTTCTTGAGTGCACATCACAGCCCTCATCAACTTTTCCCAGCCAGTCTTTCAGGAAGAGTATAAAATGTGAGAGATTACTTCATCCACTTGATTTGATCTCTGCACATTTATGTTCAGAACAACCCCTCCAGACAATATGTTGCTCAAGAATCGGCTTTTTGTTGATTTGATAAAACCCAGTCATTCAACTCATTGGGAGAATTTCTCACTTCCTTTGTTGTATATTGCAGGGATCAGCAAACTATGGCCATCTGTTTTTGTACAGCCCGTGGGCTAAGAAAGGATTTAAAATTTTAAATGGTTGTAAAAACAAAACAACAAAAGAAGAATATTTTGTGACATGAGAAAATTATACGAAATTCAAATTTCTGTGTCCATAAATAAAGTTTTATTGGAACACAGCCATGCTCATTAATTTACGTATTGTTCATGGCTGCTTTTGCAACAATGGCAGATTGAATGGCTATGATAGAGGTGATATGGACCAGAAATCAAGCTGAAAATATTTTTCTCTCTGGTCCTTTAAGAAGGCTGGCTAACTCCTGATGTATTGTTTTACTTGCTAGTGGAGAAAGGTTTAAAAAAAGTCATCTTAACACCTGACTCTAGAATCTCTTCTAGGGAGGGAATTGTTTTTTTCTAAAAAGATCTTCTGATGGGCCATTTGGTGACGAAAGGACAGGCCCCAAGGTGGATTTGGAGCAGCACCCAGCAGCTCTGCATTAAAACGGAGAACATTCTCTCTGTCCTTCCTTGTCCAGGTAGGAAGAAGATGGCTCTTGTTCCAAGACATACATAGGATTGAGTCCCAGCTCTGTGTGACTTTGGCTCAGTCATCTAATATTTCTGAGCTGTTTATTTGCAATAAGGGAACAAAAATCAAATTTGCCTCTCAGGTTTGTATGAGGATAAAATGAATTAATGCATATAAAGTGCTTAGCATAGAGCCTGGCACATGGCAAACTTGTAATCACTCCTAGCTAAGAATTATGATTATTATTATCATTATTATACTTAAAGTACAATTAAATGAAATAATGTGTGAAGTGTCTAGAATTGTGGCTAGCAAAGTCAGTTTCATAGTCCAGTGGGAGATCTCACAATGGCCAATTCTTCTTGGACTCAGGTCCATGATCCAGGTTGACCAACAATATCAGAGATGTGAGGATGTGCATCTGAAGCTAGAACTGATACCAGGGACACCTTGAGGGGCTGGGCCATGTGGCTCTAATGGGATTATAGCATAAGCGGTATCATTTCATAGAGCTGACCATGATTAGAGGGATCTTGTCTTTTCAGGGGGTTGACCAAGAAGAAATGGGTGTGGTGCATGGTACAATATTTAGACAGCATCTAGTGGTAGCAATAATGATGGCTGTTAGGTTAGTTTGCCAAGAAAGCAAGTAATTCCCAGGAAATGGGAGTATTTTACCTCATATAACAGAGGCCAGGGGATACTACGGAGTGTTTTCAGATATTGACAAGTACTTTAGAAAAAAAAAGAAAGTCATCCATCAGCTATTGATTAAGAAAAAGGACTATTGTCTGTCTGATAAGCTGCTCTTGAACCATCTGTTAAATTAAACGAATGGAGTAAGTAGTTGTTAAGAGCTTGGATTCGAGAGCCAAAATGACCAGCCAGATTAAACGATGGCTCTGCCATTGTTAACAGGGACCTTGGGCAAGTTACTTCCCCTCTCTGTGCTTCAACTACCTCGTCTGCAAGTCAGGAATAATGATGATACATATTGCCCGGCTTGTCGTGTTCCCCCCATATGCACAACCACATGTAGTTCCCACAGGGGCCTTCTGTGGGACCAAAAGACGTAGTAGAAGTGGTGGTGGATCTCTTTTAATATTAGGTCATAAATGATGCTGTGGATTCAGTCTTGTCCTCTGTTTTCTCTGTCTCTCTTTTTCTCTCCTGGCTCTCTCTAAAGTCACTTCTTCTGAGGGAAGCCCCATGTCACGTCACAAGGACACTCAGGCGGCCCGCAGAGAAGCCCATGTATTGAAAAACTGAGGCCTGCTAACCGCTACCTGAGTGAGCTTGGCAGTTGGTCCTCTAGCCTGGTGTGACTGCAGCCCCGGCCAACAGTTTGACTATGTCCTCGTGAGAGGCCCTGAGCCAGGGCCACCAGCTAAACCTCTCCCAAGTTCCTGACCCACAGAAAGTGTGCAATAATAAATGTTTGTGGTTTTAAGTGAATATATTTGGGGGTAATTTGTTACACAGACTAGACAACTAATATAGCACCTTAAAATTATAAGGCTCTAGAGAAAGGCCTGCCACATAGGAAACACCATGTAGTCACACATGAAGACATCCATACCTGGGAGATTAGCGCTGGGGAAGATGGCTCTTCTGGTTGGTCAAAACTCAGATAGTCAAGTCTTGGCTCTTTCAAAATCAAAGACTTCTGTTTTCTTGAAGGCAATCTTGCCTGTTTTCATAAAGAGGAGACCCTGATTTATATTTTCTGCAGAAGAGAAGAGAGATTGAAATGGTAAGTGCCAAAGAAATTGAAAGTCATTTCGGTTTTTCAATTCATTACTTCTAGAAAAAAAATTCAAGCCCATCTTCATTACTAACACTCTGTTTTAGTGCTGATGATAATTGCAAAGGCAGTATTTTAAATTAGAATGTATAAGACCACATGTAATTAACCTGTACAGAAGGGCTGAGACTTCATATTAGACTATTAAATCAATCCCAGCAGAATCACTAACGTTGAGCAATTGATTTGAAAATACTGTATGGGCAGAGTAACGAAGCCGGATGCTAATTACCATCAACGAGAATTTAGTACTCTCCTCAGATGTAGTTAGAGTGGCAGCCTTTTTCCTCTGGCCCTTAACCCACTCAAAGCTGAGAATTCAAATTAATTCACATAGAATGCTGAAAACAACCTGGAATTGAAGGCAAGAGAGGATTTTCCTGCCACTCTGAGTGTGGTGGTCACAAGGGGACTCTCACACCATCTGGTGCAGTGGCTCTGGTGGAGTTAGCTTGTGTGGGATCCTGGTGAAAGGTCCAGGGAGGGTCTGGTTGTAGCGTTTCCTCGGGTAGGGGCATGAGTTGCTTCCTCCAACCCTGGCGTTATGTGTTCCACGGCTTTCTTCACCACTCATCTCTATTCTTATTTCTTCTTGTTTCTGCCCTGTAACATCTACTTTCCCTCTTTATTCTTCCTCCTTTTCACTGAATCATTCAAGCGACAAGCAAGTACCCACCGGCTACCCAACGAAAAGAACCACCACCACAACAATAGCTTACGTTATTGAGTACTAGGGCAGAGAACGCAAACTCTTTATCAGAATCTAGCCCCCGCTCCCCTAGGGTAATATGATTTTAACCAGGCAGAGGCTAAACTACATTTCCCAGAGTCTCTTGCAGTGAGGTAGGACCAAGTCTGCCCCATGATGATGTGAGGGGAAGTGATATGTGCACTTCCAGGTGAGACCTTTAAAAGAATATTTGTCCATCCTCTGATTTTCTCCCCACTTCTTTCTTTTGCTGGCTGATTGCAGATGGTGACATGGCCCTAGAGTCACAAGATGGAGTGAGTCTGGGTCCCTGAATCACCATGTGGATTAAGGCCAATGGTTGGAGGTTACTTAGGACTAATTAATTTAGGAAAATGATGCACTCCAGATGAAGAGTTTAGGATCAAAGTCTCAGGTCATAATAAAATGTGACTTTACTTTGCCAAGTGTTTTGTGTTGAGGTCTGGGTGGAGAGAATTCACGTTTTCTACAAAAGTCCCTTGAGTTGCCTCACTGGTTCTCTTGTGTTTTTGCCTAGATGTTTTCTTATTTATATTTTTTGTGACATTTCACAAATATTTGGAACTGGGAAGGCGGGGAAGGTTAATGGGTTAAATTTAGAGTCCACCATTACTTGCTTGTATTGTCAGTGTGAAAAGCAGCTCTTTTAATAAGATTTAAAGTGCCTTTCAATTATTTGCATTTGGTTAAAGCCACCTGAGGAATGTTGCATACCAATGCCATGTTAAAGAAAAAAAGTAAGAAAAGAAAAAGAAATCCCTGAGTTTCTAAATAAAGTCTGACGTTATTGTTTTTAAAACTTCTTGGCCAAGACCCCACTGAGTTGTGCTACTTGGAGTTGGTGCCATGTTTAGTTTATCATCCAGAAACCTTTCATGAAACTTGGAGATTTGGAAGAAAACAAAAGAGAATCCTATCTGAAGCCTTCAGTTCAAAGTTGTCACGATGTTTGGGGTTCGATTTGAGTAATGTAGTTTTCTTCCTTCATTTGTCTGAGATTGATAACTAAAAGTGGGCTTAGGGATTCAAAGAGATTATCACCCAAATAGGATTTACATTCACTTTTGTACAAACGAGTACACTTCAGGAAATTAATGAAACCTGTTGAGCATTAATATTTGGAGGGCCCACAGATTTGTTTGGCATAGTTCCTGCATTGGAGGCATGGTTATGACTGTCTTTTTAACTGGCTGCTAAATTAGGTAGCCTCTTCATATCTGGCTGATTTAACATGTCCTTTTATGGCAGCAAGAGTCACTGGTCACTGCAGATCCAGTATTTAGACTTAGGGACAGTCGTGACTCAGATTGATTCACTGAGCCCCATTCTTCAGTTTCCAGGTTACACTGTGGTTTTACATGTTTCAGAAGACCAGTCTGCCTGCATATTAATCCACGCAGAGGATGAAAGCAAGGCATGCAGGAGTTCAGCAGAGAAATAAACACTGAGTTCCATTTTTTTTTTTTTTTTTTGGTTCCTTTTCTCCCCAGGGCAGCAGGGGGTATAGGTCCCATTCTTGGCAATAGTCCAATTCAGTCGAGTTTGGTTTCTAACCCCTTTAGGAATCTATTGGTGTCTTATTTTTTTCTTTAATCTTTCATGTTTTCTTCCCTTCTTCCCATCCCTCTGGGTTAGTATAACAGAAGTCTGGCTTTAAGAAAGGACACTTAGGTATGCCTTGCGCAAATTACACTTCACTGCTTTGAGCTTAGAGGATAGATGTCTTGGCAAAAGATATGAGCTGATATCAGTTTGGGCTCCGCCATGAGAGAGGTGTTCAGATGGTGATGAAGGTTGACAGTCTGTCTGGATGGATATGTGTTCCAGAGTCCTAAATTCCCATCCACACTTCACTGAAATTCTACCTTTATTATTATATTTGGTAGCCACAACTGCCTTTGGCAAACCATGTTACCTGGGATTTGTCATTATGGCTATGGCTACAAGGTCATGTCATGTTAAGAGTGCCATATTCTTTTTTTGGAGACAGAGTCTCACTCTGTTTCCCAAGCTGAGTGCCATGGCATTAGCTTAGCTCACAGTAACCTCAAACTCCTGGGCTCAAGCGATCCTTCTGTCTCAGCTTCCCGAGTAACTGGGACTACAGGCATGCACCACCATGCCCGGCTCATTTTTTCTATATATTTTTAGTTGGCCAGTTAATTTCTTTCTATTTTTAGTAGAGACGGGGTCTCACTCTTGCTCAGGCTGGTTTTGAACTCCTGACCTTGAGTGATCTGCCCACCTCAGCCTCCCAGAGTGCTAGGATTACAAGTGTGAGCCACCGCGCCCGGCCAAGAGTGCCATATTCTTGCATTGGCCATCAGCCATTCTGTAAGAAGGAATCGCCTGGTAGCACTGTGGTTACACAGTTGATGTCTGGTCTGTGAGTCCACCCAGCCATTTAGCTGCGGTAGCATGAAGCTGGGAGGAGGGACATGCACGGGGAACCACGATCAAGATTCACAGGATTCTCTGATGGTCCTCCAGCCTGAGGATAAGAAGGTACCATCTTTGAGAAAGAGGGTGGGGGAAGGGGGAGATAGTCTCAGTGAGGAGTGATTTGCATTTGACAGTGAATGTTTTGAGGGCAATTGGTGCATTAACCATCTGAGCCTTTGCCTTTACCAGGGGACAAAAGCCTGTGTCTTGTTGGAAAAGATTTCTAGGCCCAGTGGACTGGGGGAAGGTGTTTATAGGGGGGTTGAAGGCCTGTGCTGATCTCACTTGTGCTTGTCTTTATAGGCAGGTTGGATCCAGGGGGAGTCTCCTGGGAGTTCTAGACATGCAGCCCAGGCCCCCGATGCCTGCTTTTTTTCAGGGAAGGCTGTCTGTGACTCTACTGGGGAAAGGAGTCAGTAGCTTTGGGGTCAGCAGGTCTGTGCAAGACCCAGGATTACAAGGTCCTAGTGGGAGGGTGCTCAGCCAGGGCCATCCTGCCACCCCCGGGCTTGGCGGGAGGCAGCGTAGGCTTCAAGCATGTGGAGGGCACAAGGGACATGGGGCTCTTTAACCCCCCTGCTGGCTCTGGTCTCACTAAAACCACCCACTCCTCCTCCTTGAGGGGCAGCCCAACTAACCACCAAGGAAAAGAGGTATGGCCCGTGTGTGTACTCATACTGTCTACAAACTCTCCAAGCTCATTTAAAGTCTTAAGAAAATTCCTCAAAGCCTTCATTTATCTATTAGAAAGTCAATTTCTTTCAGAGTTGTTCTATGTCAAGGTTATTTACACAGAATTTGCTGGAGGAAAAAGTATTGCTTATGCAACAGAAAGTAAATCCACTTTTCTAGTGTTTTTTGTTTTCTTTCTTTTTCTTCTTAAAAGCATTTGAGACAACTCAGCATCCATCACTTTGGAATCTGGGCTCCAGTGCCTCATGTCCCTGAGTGCAGTAGTCTCTAAGCCAACCAGATCCCTCATGTCCTGGGCTAAGCACGTTTTAATTTGTTAGTCTGTTCACCCGGGACTCACAGGACATCTTATTGTAAGTGATGTCAGATGAAGATCTAGGGAGTTTTGGCAACTGTAAATCAATGCCTACAGCTTTGGGAGTATCCCTCCTTATCTTTTCTCTTGGAATTTTGCAGTTTAGTCCCCATGGGTACAGTTTAACAATACCTCAGACTAAAATGTGAAAATGTTGTTGAAAGTAATTCCCAAGACAAGTCCATACTTTCTTGAACATCTCTGTCAGCAAAAAGGATACCATCTAGTTCCCCACCCCCTTTCCAATAAATGAACACACCATCTAGTTCTCCTTCCCACCCCAATTTGGGAGAGAAGATAAGTATTACAAGTCTAGTCGGGGTCATGCCTATTTGTCTCTGAAAGTTCCTGGGATCCACTGAGTCATGGTTAAACGCCACATGATTTGCTGAGTACCTGTTCTGTGCCACATCCCATGCTAGGCACCGGACATGCAATACTGTTCGGGCTACACCTCTACCTGGGGGAAACTAAAGTCTGCTTTGGGAGAGAGACAGGTAGAGAATTAATCATAGTATGGGATTACAAGGGTCACAAGGGAGATATTTATATATTATATTAGGTTATTAATTATGAAATGTCCAATTTCTTTAAGTACTAAGTTTGTCAGGTGATATCTCTGACATTTCAATTTAATACTTCTTTTATTTTTATTGTGAAGGGACATCCTCCTTCTTTCAAATGCGCAGTTTGGCTTGTGATTATCTTTCAAATATTTTTTTTAGAGCAATTTTTGTGAAACCATGGATAAGTCAAAAATTATTTTCGAATATGAGTTCTCTCATGGAACCAATGCTGTGAAGTTTGGGAAGGATGTGGCTAAAGAATGAACAGTGTGTTGATGGTTTGAGAAGTTCCACTCTGGTAACTTTAGTCTTGAAAATAAGCCACGTGGGTGACCTGAGACCAAGATGGATAATGATGAGCTGAAAGTTGTAGTGGAAGCGAATCCATCTCAACCTATGTGTGAATTAGCAGCAAGGTTTGACGTTACTGTTCCAACAATATTTGATCATTTGAAACAAATCAGCAGAGTAAAAAAACTGGATAGATGGATACCACATAAATTACACAAGCATCAGTAGAGAAATTGTCTTGAAGCTTACCTTTCTTTGCTGTCATAACATAAAGTTGAATCATTTCTATGCTGTATTGTTATGTGTGATGAAAAATGTATTCTCTTTAACAATCGCAAGCATTGGGCACAATGGTTGGATAAAGATGAAGTGCTGAAACACAGTCCAAAACCAAATATTCATCAAAAAAGCTAATCATGTGTCATTGGTGGTCCAGAGTTGGTATTATCTACTACAGCTTCGTGAAACCTGGTCAATCGATTATAGTGGATGTCTACTGCATCCAATTGGATGAAATGACGAGGATGCTTGTGATGAAGCAGCTGAGGTTGGTGAACAGAGACAGGCCAGTCTTCTTGTAAGACAATGATCACCCACATGTCACACAGACAATGCTGCTCAAACTGCAGAAGCTGGACTTGGAAACTCTCTGGCATCCACCATATTCACCAGACCTTGCACCAACTGACTACCACTACTTCCAGGCTTTGGACCACTTCTTGCAAGGAAAAATATTCAATTCTCAAGAAGCTGGGGAAAACAACTTTTGTGATTTCATCGCCACTTACTCTCCAGGCTTCTTCGTTGCTGTCATAAACAAACTATCATTAAGATGGCAAAACCGTGTTGATAGTTTAGGCACATACTTTGATTAATCGCACTGCTTCTTGTTTGAGATATAATAAACTACGGTTTTGACTCAAAATTGGGCATTTCATATTTAATGACCTCATAATGCATATGTACTGCAGGAATGAATAGGTAAAAGAGAAAATCCTTCTGTCAGGTAGGTGGGGGAGGTGAGGGGAGACACTGAGGGTGGGGAAGAGATTTTGCCGCTTAAAGCACATTTGGCAATGTCTGGTGACATTTTTGGTTATCATGACTAGTGTAGTAGAGTTTGGTACTGCCTTCTAGAGGCCAGAGATGCTGCTAAACAGCCTGTAATGTGCAGGACAGCCTCTTAGAAGGAAAGATGATCTGGTTCCAAATGTCAAGAAAGCCAAAGTTGAGAAATAGTGCTGTAGGGTGATGTTTGAGCTGAGCCTTAAAAGTGACTGGGGTCTACTAGGCAGCAAATATGGGTGGCCATTCTGCTCGGAGACTTCACTTCATCACTAGCTTTAGGGGCCCGAGAGGGAGCAAGACCAAGAAGACATGAGGCCCTGGGTTTGGAGAGTCAGCTTGCAGTGATGGTTTTCCTGGATGGCTGACAGTTGGCTTCAGGTGGTTCCTGCACCCCGCATGGTGCAAACCAGGGGTAGCCAGGAAGGAGAATGACATGATCTCCTTTAGGTAGCAGTTCAAAAGGGAGAATGGAGGAGTTCGTCCTTTTCTTGGCCATGAAGGGGGTGGTGGTTGGCCAGTGCACCAGGAAGGGTGCACAGGAGAGAGCAGGGAAGACACTTCCCATAATAAGTGAATCAATTTGGGCTTGAAGCAGCCAGACCATTACATATGAACACTCAGAGCTAGAGACTTAGGTGCCAGCCATTAAACTTCTCCAAATCTGGAGTAGAAGGACTAAGCCGTGTCATTGACTCTGCAAAATGTCTTTGGATTGCTGGCAGAACAATGTTCTTAAATGAAGTGAAACCACATAACCACTTTATGTGAATGGGCCCGTCGATAACCCTGTGTGGTTGGCCAATAAGGGTAATAGTACATTTAAACATAATAGCACAATGAATGAAAGATTCAGAGCAATTTGGGGTGCTGCCCTGTTCAGAAGTGTCACCAATTGGGAAAGTAGAGAAGCCAGAATCCTGGTTTGGCTGCAGTGAAATTGGAGTGAATTCTTCCTTTATATCAGGATAAAACTGACTAACAGTTTGATAACTAACAGACTCTGGAAATAATGGCATTAATCTCTAGAGGGCAGAGTCTTCATGACCTAATCACCTCTTAAGGCACTACCTCTTAATACTGTCACAATGGTGATTAAACGTCAGCATGAGTTTTGGAGGGGACATTCAGCAACCTAACATTCATTAGTCATCACAATGAGCACATTCCAAGGTGTAAGGAGAGTGGGATCTCCCACAATACCTCGCCCTAGGACAATTGTTTAGTTTTGTTTCCTACCATTATCAATAAGGATCCATAGTTGCAAAAATAATATAATTGCCATGGAGTCCTTTTTCACCTATTACGAAGTGCCTGTCCATGTTCTCACATAAACCCCATGGATCATTTTAATGAGTCCATATTATCCATCAGGTGATGTGCCATCATTTACCTATCATTTCCCTGTTTTGGCCATTTCAGAGGTTTTCAGAGTTTCAGTATTACAAATAACATTGCAGTGAGCATCTTTGTATAAACAGATTTTTCTTTTGCTTCCTTCCAAAGATTTCTTTAGGATACATTTCCAACAGTGGGATTAAAGTGTCAAAAGGTATGAATATCTTCATAGATCCTGATATATATTGTCAAATTGCTTTCTAGCAGAGTGTAGCAATTTATATACCTGACATGAATAAATGAGTGTAGCAGGCTAGCAAAATATTGCAAGCCTTGAATATTATTATTTTCAAACTTATTTTGCTGGTTTAATACATATAAAACGATTCCAATTACACATATATAATATGCCTAGCTCCACTGTGCTTGGCACATGGTAGTTGTTTCCCTGCAATTTACAATATCTTGATGTCTATCCTGATCCTTGGACTGCAGCCTAGATCTTCTGCCTGTCGTACATGCCCTCTGGCCTGACCTTGACCTACCATCAATCTCTAATGAGTACCCGACCTTGGCTTGGCCCAGCCTAATGATAATTTTGAGCATCTAGATTGAGCCTGCATATAGCATAGTGGACAAAAGGCCACACATATTCATCTCTTGGCTTCTCAATTTATCAGCTGGGTGACCGTCAATAAATTATTTAATTTCTCTAAACCTGGGATTAATTGAGATAATGTATGTTAAGCAAGTAACACTGTGCCTGATACAGAGTAAGTGGTTAATCTTAATAATACTAATCTATTCTAAGAATTCATATCAACCTTTGAGATAGGTGATGATATTATCCTCATTTTAAGGATGGAACATTTAGGCTTCAAGAGGTTAAGTACTTTGCCCAATATGTGCAACCTAATGCAGTATGACTCTGGCCCTTCCCCTTTGTGGCATGGTGAGTGGTCCCAGTGGATCGTAGGGTGGTCATGAAAACCATTGCTGTACCAGGACAGGCAGCACTAACTTACTGATACATGGAAGTGACTGCAAACTACACACGTAGCTCTTTAAACTTAGACTAAACGAATCTCAAACTGCTCCTTATCTGAATTCCAAAAGTGCCAGCAGCCTCTCCAGCCCCATCCAATGTGACATAAGATGGAGGAAGAGTTAGTAGGGAAAGAGAGATGAATCTTAACCAATCGTGGTTAAAATGTCTTACTTCTGAAAAGCTTAAAAAACCTTCTACCATGTGAACTTATTTCTCAGGGCCCTGAAGCTGAAGGCTCGTTAGCTTCCTGGTAAATTGGCCACTGGCATGAACTTGTGACGGGCAGTTCACCAGGAGTAGGATGGCTAGTTACTTTTGATTGCTTGTTGCTTTTTCTTGAGTTGAAAGTTTGTCATTAGTGTAGTTTCAGTCTGAGAGTTACTGCCAGGGTGGAATTACTCTAATTAAGAGGAAAAGAAAAACCTGTTGCTAGTCATTAATTTTTCTTGATTAGAGGGTGACCCAGTTTGAGGTTAAATGAAGAGGACCGAGGTAGTAATTTAGCATTCTGGGGGGTTTGTGGAGATTTTTGTGAGCTGCAGAAGCAACAGCTGGATCTCAGGATTGCCGTCTGATTTGAATTTGTAACTGCTCATAAAAATGTGTAAGAAATCGTTAGGTATCGTGTGCTTATTTTTAGAACGGACAAAAGTGAGAATAGGGGTGGGGGCACAGCACTCTAATTTCAGTGCTACCAGTGTTGCATCTATGTCTCAATAAACAGATGAAAGCTTTTTCTGTCTTAAATATGAAAATATTACATATTCCTGATTTGAGGATCCTGGCTTTCTTCCTCATCAAATTCTGGGATAGCAAGCCCATAACACATGCCCATTACACTGAATATATAAGGGAAAGTACCCAGCCATGTGATATGAAAAATATATTAACAATGGCTGGGTAAGACTTTCCGGATAGTCCTCGTATGTCGAAATGGGTACAATATTTCAGCTCTCTTACTTAATAAAGTGCACATTATTTTGAGGTTTCTGCGATGCAAGTGAAGCATAATTTAGTGCAAAGGGCACAGATTTGGAGCCAGAAGCCCTGAATGAGAGCTCTTCTTCCTTCAGATTTGTTCATATTCTTGCAAATGGCAAGATTTCCTTCTTTTAAAAGCCTGAATAGTATTCATAACACACACACACACAATTTCTTTATCTATTCATCCACTGATGGACAATTAGGTTGTTTCCATGTCTTTGCTATTGGGAATAATGCTGCAATAAATATGGGAGTGTGGCTATCCCTTTGACACACTGATTTCCTTTGTTTTGAATGCATACTCAGTAGTGAGATTGCTGGATCATACTGATGTATTTTCAATATTTTGAGAAACTTCCATACTGTTTTCCATAATGGCTGCACCAATTTACATTCCCACCAACAGTGTGCAAAGGGTCCCTTTTCTATACATCCTTGCTAATATTTGTTACCCTTTTACTTGTTGATAATAGCCATTCTAATGAGTGCGAAGTAATATCTCGTAGTTTTATTTTTCAATTGGTTTGTTTATTTTAGCTATTGAGTTGTATGAGATCCTTATATATTTTGGATATTAATCTCTTATTGGACATATGGTTTGCAAATGTTTTCTTCCATTCTGTGGGTGGCTTTTCATTTTGTTGATTTTTTTTTTTTTTGCTGTGCAAAAACTTTTTAGTTTGATGTAGTCCCATTTGTTTATTTTTGATTTCGTTTCCTGTGCTTTTGGTGTCATATCCAAAAAAGTCATTGCTGAGACCAGTGTCATGGAGATTTTCCCTAATGTTTTCTTCTAAGAGATATACTGTTGTAGGTCTTATGTTTAAATCTTTAATCTATTTTGAGTTTCATTTTTGTGTATAGTGTAAGATAATTTCTTTTTCTTTTGCAGGTGTAGGATGTCCAGTTTTCTCAACATTATTTAATGAAGATACGATCCTTTTTCTGTTGTATATTCTTGGCACCTTTGTCAAAGAATGGATTTATTTCTGGGCATTTCTACATCGAATAGAAATGGTGAGAATGGGCATTTTTGTTTTGCTTCTGATCTTAAAGTTTCCAACTTTTGACCATTGAGTATGATGTTAGCTGTGAGCTTGTCATATATAGCCTTTATTGTGTTGAGGTACATTCCTTCTATACCTAGTTTGTTGAGAGTTGTTATCATGAAAGAATATTGAATTTTGTCAAGTGCTTCTTCTGCATCTAGTGAAATGATCATATAATTTTTATCTTCATTCTGTTCATGTAGTGTGCAAAGTTTTTTGATTTGTGTATATTGAATCATCCATTCATCTAAGGGATACATCCCACTTGATCATATTGAATGACCCTTTTAGTGTGCTGTTGAATTCGGTTCACTAGTATTTTGTTGAGGATTTTTGCATCTACATGCATCAGGGATATTGGCCTGATTTTCTTTTTTTGTAGTGTCTTTGTCTGTAGTGTCTTTGGTATTAGGGTAATGCTGGCCTCCAAAATGAATTTGGAAATATTCCCTCCTCTTCAGTTTTTTGAGAGAGGTAGAGAAGAATTGGTATTAATTCTTTAAATGTTTGATAGACTTCATTCACCAATGAAGCTATCAGGTCCTGGGCTTTCATTCATGGGAGATTTTTGAATACTGATTCAATTTTTTTTTTCTCATTATTGGTCTGCTAAGATTTTCTATTTCACCATGATTCAGTCTTGGTAGGTTGTATATTTCTAGGAATTTATCTTTTTTTTTTTTAGTTTATCCACTTTGTCTGTGTAGAAGTATATGTGTTCATAGTAGTCTCTTATGATCCTTTGTATTTCTGTGGTATTAGTTGTAATGTCTCCTCTTTCATTACTGATTTTAATTATTTGAGTCTTCTTTTGTTCTTAGTCTTGCTGAAGATTTGTCAATTTTGTTTATCTTTTCAAAAACAACTTTTAATCTCATTGATCTTTTCTGTTCTTTTTTTTCTATTTTATTTATTTCTGCTCTTTGTTATTTTCTTTCTTCTGCTAACTTTGGCCTTAGGTTTTTTTTTTTTTTCTTTTTCTAGTTCCTGGAGGTATAACAATAGGTTGTTTGGGATCTTTTTTCTTTTCTAATGTAGGTGTTTATTTCTCTTGTAGAACTGCTTTTTCTGGATCCCATAAGTTTTGGTATGCTGTGTTTTCATTCTTGTTTTTCTTAAGATATTTTTAAATTTATCTTTTGATTTCTTCTTTGACCTATCGGTTGTTTAGGAGTGCATTGTTTGCACATATCGGTGAATTTTCCAGTTTTCCTCCTATATTTCTAGTTTTATACTATTATGATCAGAAAAGATACTTGATATGATATCAATCTTAACTTGTTCAGACTTGTTTTCCCCTAACAAACGATCTCTCCTGGAGAATGTTCCATGTAAGCTTGAGAAGAATGTGTATTCTGCTGCTGTTAGATGGAATGTTTTGTATGTTTGTTAGTCCATTTGATCTACAGTGATGTTTATAACCTCTGTTTCCTTATTGATTTTCTGTCTGATTTCTTCATAGTTGAAAGTGGGGCACTGAAGTCTCCCACTATTATTACATTGCTGTATATCTCTCCCTTCATATCTATTAATATTTGCTTTATATATTTAAGTGTTGCAATGTTAAGTGCATACATATTTGAAATTGTTATATCTTCTTCATGAATTGACTCCTTCATCATTATATAATGACGTTTCTGTCTCTTTTTACAGTTTTTGACTTAAAGTTAATTTTACATAAGTATAGCTACCCCTGCTGTCTTTTGGTATCCATTTGCATGGAGTATCTTTTTCTGTTCCTTTATTTTTATTATTTATTTATTTATTTTTGAGACAGAGTCTCACTTTATTGCCCAGGCTAGAGTGAGTGCCGTGGCATCAGCCTAGCTCACAGCAACCTCAAATTCCTGGGCTCAAGCAATCCTGCTGCCTCAGCCTCCCAAGCAACTGGGACTACAGGCATGCGCCACCATGCCCGGCTAATTTTTTTCTATATATATTAGTTGGCCAATTAATTTCTTTCCGTTTATAGTAGAGATGGGGTCTCGCTCTTGCTCAGGCTGGTCTCGAACTCCTGAGCTCAAATGATCTGCCCACCTCGGCCTCCCAGAGAGCCAGGATTACAGGCGTGAGCCACTGCGCCCGGCCTTGTTCCTTTATTTTCAATGAATATATGCCCTTAAAGCTGAAGTGAGTCTCTTGTCAGCAACATATAGTTGAGCCTTTTTAAAATCCATTCAACCACTGTATGTATTTTGATTGGAGACTTTAATCCATTTCCACTTAAAGTAATTATTGATAGGTAAGAACTTACTATTACCATTTTAAAAATTGTTTTCTGGCAGTTTTGTAGATCCTTTGTTCCTTTCACCTTTTCTTGCTATCCTCTCTTATGATTTGATGATTTTCTGTTCTGGTATGTTTTGAATTCCTTTCTCTTTATCTTTTTTGTATATACTATAGGATTTTTCTTTGTGGTAACCATGAGACTTACATATAATATCTTATAGTTATAACAGTGTATTTCAAGCTGATAACAACTCAAATTTGATTGATGCAAAAACTCTACACTTTTACTCCCCTTTCCCACATTTGATGTTTTTGATGTCATAAGTTACTCTTTTTACATAAGATATCCATTAGCAAATTGTTGTAACTATATTCATTTTAAAATAGTTTTGTCTTTTAACCTTTATACTAGATATGTAAATAATTTACACACCACCATTATAGTATTTGAGTATTCTGAATTTTACTATATATTTGCTTTTACCAGTTAGCTTTATGCTTTCATATATTTTTATGAAACATATAACATATATTTACATTTACATTTATGTAACATGTATGTTACTAATTAGCATCCTTTTGTTTCAGCTTGAAAATTTCCCTGAGGTCTAGTGGTTATGAACTTTCTCAGCTTTTGTTAGGAAAAGCCTTTATCTCTCCTTCATTTCCAAAAGACAACTTTGCAGGTAAAGTATTCTTGGTTGATGGATTATTTTATTTCAGGACTTTGAAAAAATATCATCCCATTTTCTCCTAATCTATAAAGTTTCTGTTGAGATATCCATGGATAATCTTATGGAGGATCCCTTGTATGTGAGGAATTTCTTTTCTCTTTCTGTTTTCAAGATTCTCCCTTTGTCTTTGATTTTTGACAATTTTATTATAATATATTTTGGTGAAGTCTTCTTTGAGTTGAACTTCATTGGAGACCTTAGAGCTTCATGCATCTGGATGTTCATATCTTTCTCCAGGTTTTGGAAGTTTTAGCTATTATTTAAAAAAATAAGCATTCTGTCCTTTTTTCTTTCTTTTTTTTTTTAACAAAGTTGGTAAATATATAAATTTTATTTACTATAATCACCATGAAAATTGATTTAACCAGATCAATGACAATTTTGTTCACTGTACTAAAACTAAGATCACAGAATATAATATTTTCATGATAAGAATATTGAACACTATTTTATTGTAATATATATGTCTTTAAGTAACAGGAACACACATATACTACTTTTTTCCCCAAATATTTATTGAATATTTATTGACTTACTGATCATTTCAATTATGTTGGCTTTTTATGAAAGAATAGTTTTGTAGCATTTCAGGTAGTTATAATAACAAGATATAAACTTTATCTGTCAATGGTGGATACAAATTAGAACACATTGAACTAGTTTATTTTGTGGTGAATTATTTTTGTTATCCTGATATTATGGGTCTACTTATTTATTTATTTACTTCATTTGGCAATACTCAGAATTTTACTATGTATAGGATTACCTTTAATTTTGTGTAAAAAGTAGAGAAGCATAATATAATTCTATAACTTATAAAGTTCTATAGATGGAAGGAAAGCTAAAGACCCACATATCTAGCTTTACCATTTTACCTTTGAAGAAACTGGAGCAATAAAGTTTACAGATTTTCTGAATTTTGGGACAAAGTTTCTGTCAGCAATCATAATGTGGAACAACATATTGATCAAATATCATAAAAAATTTTAAACATTCTTTTAAAATCACAACTTAGAAAGATAGCTCAAATTATTTGGATGTGAAACATCCACCTACTACATAGGTTATTTGCTGAGCATATACAAACTATTAGGAAGCTGCCAATAAAACTGAAATATATAAACCTTTCTTATGGAAATATTTAATGTAAATCAAATGTAACATAGTTAAATCACCATTATTTATTCTTTCTTTTGCCCCTCAAATCACATGATACTTATGGATGGCTTCTGGAAAGGGGCCATAGTAATTTCCCAGCATCCCACAGGCATCCTCTATTTTCCACACAGACTCTTTTTATTTACATTAAAAATGAAGCAATAAAAAGGTCTGCTAGAAAAGAAGGAATGGTAGCTTGATCTGGATTTACCTACTCACTAAAGGCCACCCCTATCATACCCCATCCAAAACACCGTAAGAGGCCCCAGAACAATGAAGGAAATCTATTTTTTTTTCTTTTTTTCATTTCGGCATATTATGGGGGTACAGATTTTAAGGTTTCAATAAATGCCCTTTTCCCTCCTCCCCCCACAAGTCTGAGTTTCCAGTATGACCATCCCCCAGATGGTGCACATCTCACTCATTATATATGTATATACCCTCCCCCCTCCCCCCTGCCCAATACCCTATTACTGTAGTACCTATGTGTCCACTTAGGTGCTGCTCAGTTAATACCAGTTTGTGGGTGAGTATATGTGGTGCTTGTTTTTCCATTCTTGGGATACTTCATTTAGTAGTATGGAAATCTATGTTTTAAACAAGTTCTTCATGTGATTATCCATTCAATAAATGTTTACTGAGTGCCTATGATGCTCAGGTCCAAGGACTGGAGCTAGAGCAATGAATAAAAGGGACAAACAGCCCTGCCCCATTGGGTGTGGGGGCAGAGAAAATAAACAAAATTAATAATTAAATAACGTGTTTTAGATTGTGATAAATTCTATGGAAAAAAATTAAGTAGGGAAGGGAGATAAAGAGTGTGTGTGTGTGTGTGTGTGTGTGTGTGTGTGTGTGGTTTGGAGCATTGCAGTTTTAAATGGGGTGGTCAGGGAAAGCCTCCTTGAGAGGGGGACATTGTGTAAAGACTTAGAAGAGATGAGAAAGGGGCCCAGCTGGTATGGGAGGAGTGTGCACGGAAGGAATAGCCAGTGCAAAAGTCCAGAGCAATGTGCCCGGTGTGTTCTGGGAATGGGAGCGGGGCGGGGAGACGAGGTTGGGAGGCCAGTGACAGGGCGAGAGGCGCAGGGCATCATGGGCCTCCTGTGAAGATTTGAGCTTTTACTGAGTGAGGTGGGAAGCCCGTGGCAGCTGCTGGGCAGAGGTTTTATCAGGCTGGCGCTGGCCTCTCTGCTGAGGTGTCTGAAGCACGTGGCTGTCTACAGCCCCTGCTAATTAAGCTAAGCTGCCTCCCCTACACAGTCAGGGTGGGAGTGAAGTGATCCAGTGTGTGGAGAATCCCCAGTGGCGTGGAAGTGGTCGACATCAAGTGCTCTCCTTAGAGCAGGTTTGAGGGGGCAGGGAGAGACAGCTTGTCATTGGTGAGAGGGAGGGAGAGGGAGGAAGAGGCAGCCCCAAGGGGCTATATGGAGGTTGGGCTGCTCCCTACCTGAACTGTTCCTACCGCAAATTTCCCAAGGGCTGGTCCCAGAGCCTTCTAGGATCTTCAGGCTTTTCAGAAGTCCTTACACTACATGCAATATTGCCTGGCACGGAGTAGACCCTGCTAGCTCAGTGTTGAAGGATACACGAGTGCAGCCCAGTTTGGCAGCTTCTTCACTGACCCTCCAGGCACCCCAGGCGCCCCAACCCCTCCCTCCGCTGGGGCACTGAGTCACTAACCCAGCTAACCTGAGGACAGCTGGAAGAGGAGCCAGGTTTCCAGGATTGCAACTGAGTACTAGGAGCGCGTGGTAGTGGTTATGACGCCCATTTTCACTTTGAATCTGAGTACCTGTTGCTAACTGTCAGCTTCTAAGTTTCATTTTAAGGGCAAAGCTGCAGGAGTTACAAGATGTGGCGGCATCTCTGGGCTGGAGGAATAAACTCGCCAGCCTCCCCGGGACCACACACCTTCCTCTTTGATCTTCTCAGGCTCCCTTGGTCTCGGAGACTGTGCACATTTTGGAGAGATGTAACTTCATAATTTTTTTATGGTCCATGGCTGAGTTTAAAGAAGAGGTAGTGGCTTGTAAAATTTTTTATTTATGATGTGATTTTCAGAATTCAGTGTTCACAAATACTGGCAAGGTTGAGTTTATGAAAGTGGAGGCTATTTTAGTACATTATCCTCTTAGTTTAAAATGTTTCCCCTAAAGGGGATGGCAGCAAGTGGCATCCTGGGAGCTGCTTGTCCTCAGTAAGCATGTCCCTGAAACCGTATTATGACTTGCAGTTGAAAGGCTAACAACACGCATTCCACTTGAAATGCACGTATAGATTTCAATTTGGCTGAAGAAAGTTTTGTTTTCCAGGGTCTATTCTTAATTAGTAATTTGATTCGAGTTTAATTAACATTGCCTAGTGATTGTTTTTGCCTCCTTGGCATTAGTCAACCTATTAGCTTTGAAATGTGAAGTAGCTATCTCAAGTGGATAAAGAATAGTCTTTTTTCTTGAAGACAGTTTTTTCAGTGGGAAAGATTATAATTCACAGTCATTTGTAATTGGTATCAACGGGTGGAATGGAGGCCAGGGGTGGCCGCAGAGGCCGTTGAGTGTGAGAGCTGCTTTGGGCCCCCAAGACCCCTGCCCACATGTCCGCTGGTGCAGACACAGGGTTGGACTGACTCACTAAACCGAAGTCTCGATTTAGTGAGCAGACATAAAAATCTTCCTGGCATATTTTTAAAACCTGAGCTGCGCTTTGCAAAGGAGGTCTTGCATTTATTTATTTATTTTTTTAAAGAAAGCCTGAGTATCTAAGAGGCATGGAAATGATGAATCATTTTGGAGAAATTCTATGTGACAAGAGAAAAAGACAATGTCATGCATTAAAATTTTTTTTTAAAAGCTTTTCAAAGATGTGAAAAGAAACCCAATTATAGAAACAATCGATAGCTGCTAGAACTGGTGTTCTTTGTAATGGAGAGTATTCAGAAACAGAAATTTTTAGGAAAAATTCATTAGCTTTGATTATCAATTTCTGAAAATGTGAACCACAGTGTAGCAAAAGTGTTGGAAGAACAGTAACTCCCAATTGGATGGTAACAGGCTGTCCCCGTTGTCCAAAGCCTCTTAGGGACTATTCCCAGAGGCCTTCCTTCAGGAAGTATAGGACAACAATATTCATTTGAGCCTGTGCCCAAAAAGCTGCTTCATTTATGACTTTTTTCTTTTCTTTTCTTTTTTTTTTTGAGACAGAGTCTTGCTCTTTCGCCCAGGCTGGAGTGCAGTAGCACAATCACAGCTCACAGCAACCTCAAACTGCTGGGCTTAAGTGATCCTGCCACCTCAGCCTCTCCAGTACCTGGGACTACAGGTGGGTACCACCATGCCCAGCTAACATTTCTACATTTTGTATAGACAGGGTCTCGCTATGTTGCTCAGGCTGGTCTTGAGCTCCTGGCCTCAAGCAATCCTCCTGCCTCAGCCTCCCAAAATGCTGGGATTACAGGCATGCACCTCTATGCCTGGCCATCATTGATTTTTTTTTCTGATACAGAGTCTCACTATATTGCTTGGGCTAGAGTGCTGTGGCATCAGCCTAGCTCACAGCAACCTCAAAGTCCTGTGCTCAAGCCATCCTTCTACCTTAGCCTCCCGAGTAGCTGGGACTACAGGCATGCGCCACCATGCCTGGCTAATTTTTTCTATATATTTTTAGTTGGTCAATTAATTTCTTTCTATTTTTAGTAGAGACGGGGTCTCGCTCTTGCTCAGGCTGGTCTTGAACTCCTGAGCTCCAACGATCCGCCCGCCTCAGCCTCCCAGAGTGTTAGGATTACAGGCGTAAGCCACCACGCCCAGTCCATCATTGATTCTTACATGCTCCGGTGGGTCTTATAATTTAGTGGTGAAGAACTCTGATCAGGGTGGGAATCCTAGCTTCATCACTGACAGATCGTATGATGTCGGACCAGTCATTTAATCTCTCCAAATCTGTAAGATGGGGATGACAATCATGCATAGCTCTTGCGTGGTTGTGGGGGACTAAATGAGGTAATGTGTGTTGAGTGCCCCAGGCTGTAGCTGGCGATTCCCTCCTAGTTTCAACCGCAACCGGTCAACCTCTCATTCTGGAGGAAAAGGGGGTTATTCTCAAGAGAGACAGGATAGATCAGCCTGCCTTCGAAGCCTCATCCTTAGCTTGGAGTCGTTGGTGCCTCCGTTTCCCCTTTGGCAGGGCCTGGATCTTGTGACTACCTACCAGCAAGGAGAGGCTTGGGCTAGCACTTTGTGCAGCATCTTGGCATTTGGGTGCCTCCTCTGGATTTCAGGAGAATGGTCCAGCGGACAAATACTCCTGATTCCCTAGTGCCTGGGAGAGGAACTGAGGAAGACGAAATATTCGGAGACCAGAAGTACGCAGAGGGTCACCTAGTTCCTGGGCAGCTCTTTCTGGCAGGGGACATAAAGTGGCTTAATTCACATGCTGCTTCTGCACCAGAGCCAGATAGAGAACACTCCTCTGAGGCTCACTGAGCTGTGTGCCTTGTTGTCCTCAGTTCTGATTGAGGGATGGCTTCTTCCTCCCTGACAACATTTTGCAGATTAAAACCCTCTTTGCAAATCCTCTCTGGTGGAGGTACCACTACCCCGTGTCCTTGCCTTGCTGATGCTTCAGTATCCATTCCCCGGCGAGAGCACCGTGGGGGCTCTGGCCGGCTGTGCGGGCAGGGAGTGCAGGTACAATAAGCAGTTAAAGTGTGAGGAGCAAAGGAAAAAAGGGTCACATATTTGAAGGCTTAATTTTAAATTATTTTTTCAAGCAGGAAGCTTATGATTACATGTACATTGTTGAGCGCTGGTTTGATTTTCCTTCTGCGCTCTCTGTTCTTCACTGCTGTTGGTAAGTAAGCAACTTCTGGGAGCCCTTTTCACTATTTTCGATTTTCTCTCTCCATATATTTAGTCTTTTCTTTCCAAAAGCAAGCAACAGGTCCGAAGTGGGGCACCATCATGTTGTCTCTCTGTGTGTGTTTGGGGATTCTGTACGTGCCTTTCCTTCGCCACAAAACGGGTGAACATAGGAGTGCCAGACCCAGGATCTATTACTGTAAAAAGGGAAAACCGAATGAAAGATCAAAAGCAGGTTCTTCATTGCCTTTTCCTTTCCACCCCTTCTCTGGAAGGTCCCAATTTCTGAGACACATTCTGGGGGACAGTGAATCCCAGTGGTCTCCATCCTATTTCACAAAATAACAAGTGAAAGGAAAAGAGCCGACAAAGGGTTAGCACAAGAAGAGCTGCCCTGGTTGGCCCGGGGCGCTCCGCTGACTGTCTCGGCTCCTCTGTTTCCGGGAGGACTTTCTTGAGGCCTGGGCAGTGTGGGATGCAGGTGCTTGAAGCCTTTATATTAAAAAGCGTAGCTTTATCCTTTGAAGGTGGGAGATGGTTTCAAAAGAAATCACATTTTTGCCGGAATCAGATGGGAAAGACTGTCACCTTAACAGAAATTTAGAGTTTCAGAGTGGAATGAATCTTGTCCAATTTTATTTTTTTTCCCAAAGGAGGATCTGGAAGCCCAGGGAGATCAAATGTCTTCCTACGTGTCCTGCAGCACCCAGCTGGGCTAAGGCTGGCTTTGAGGGAGCGCAGAGACAGTGAGGATCCAAGTGAGAGCTGCGAGGGAGGGAAAGGAGGCAAACTCAGACCAGAGCGCCTTCCTCCTCGAGGAGGAGTGGATGGCGTCGTTTCATTCACACATCATCTTGGATGTGGAAAAATGGTTTTGAAAGACAAATTTGATCATACATTGCCGAATATTCATTGCCTACATAGCGGATACCTACTGCCTATATGGTGTGATAATAAAAAGTTCTGGGGCTGGGAGCGTGCTGGGGAGGTTGTCAGAAAATCTGGTCTAGTCCCAAGTGTGTGATAAGACAGGCACTTCTCTCTTCTGGGCCAGTAAATCTTCATTTGTACCGTGAAGGGTTGGACTGGATCATTTCTAAATTACATTACAACACTAAAGTTCTGGAACTTTACGATTGTACGAGCAATGTATGTTAGGACATCGTTTCTGCAGTGTGTGAGAGAAATAAAAATATAACAATGGTTTAAACAAAGTAGACCTGTGTTTCTACCCCATGTAAAAGGCTGAGCTGATATGGTGGCTCTGGTCTTTGATGTCATCGGGGACTGGGCTGCCTCTGTGTTGCTGCTCTGACCTTAGAGTGCCCTTTCCTTTTCCAGGCCATGACGTCTGGTTGCCATAAGCAGAAGGATGAAGGAAGGAGAAAGAGGAGAGGAAGAGCCCCTTTCCTTTATGAGCACAGCTCAAAAGTTACACTTGTCACTTCTGCTCAAGCCTGTGGGCCAGAACTTGGTCAAATGGCCATACCTAGATGCAAGGGAGCTAAGAAATGTACTCTTTACTCTGGCTGGCCGTGTTCCTAACTACAAGTTCTGATTCCGTAGGAGAAGAGGAAATAGATATGGGGACAACTATCAGTCTTTGTCATGCAAGTCACGCTTAAGACAACATAGAACATGGGATGGTCTCCTGCCTCTGCCACTGGTAAGTGAGGCCGGGAAGGGCTCAGGCGGGGGCGGTGTCTCTGAGAGCAAGTCATGATGCAAGCCCAGTGTGGGGAATGGTGGTGGGTCCTGGAGAACCTGTTGCTGAAACTCTGTTATTTAAGAGAGTGGGAAACGGTGGTAAACTGTTGGGAATCTGCCCAGTTCTGAGGTTCCACTTTCCCCAAGCTCTGCTACTTATTCTCCAATATGGCAGGTGATGGCGGCACATTTGTCCCCAACCCATCAGTGGCCACAGACTGAAACAGGTGTGGACGCTTGACCTACGCTGGGACATCGCATCCTCTCTCCTGGGCACTTGGAGCTGTGACTGAGAGAGTCACATGGACTTGGGGTCATTTGCTTGAATGTGGGTATTATAGACTCAGAAGTGGTGGGGTGCCACCTTTTGTCATGACTGTGGGAAATCAGAGAAAGCTGGTTTTCAGACAGAGAAGGATAAGGCCGGTGTTCAGAGACAGCAGCCCCTAAACACTGTAGAGCCTGAGAAAGAAACTGGAAGCGGGGGCTGCCTGGTTCCTGATGGCTCTACCAACCAGGATTCAGTTTCCCATAAGGCTATGCTACATTTAAATTTATTTAAACTCTCTTAAAAACATACCATGTATATATAGAGCTTATTATTTTTTTTTAAAGGATTCCTAATATGACCAGTTGAGGTTTTTTTAAAGCACATTTTAAAATCTCATGTACCATCTTAACAGCTAATGGCTTGCAAATTTCAATTTTCTGCTTGTCACTGAAAGTGACAACTCAGAAGAGACTATAGAAATTGATTCACCTAGCCAAACTTATCCAAAGTGGGGAAGCTAAATAGGTCAGTCAATGGAAACCAAAACCACAGTGTCACTTTCCAAATAAAACAGCAAGAAATCCTCATAGGAAGGGGTGAAATGCAGTACAATGGTTCAGAAGGGATATTGAAAACAGCTCATCTTTATTTTTAAATATCTTCCTCTAACTTAAATGAACATGTGGATTGGAAAAAGATCATAAATTGGTATTAGAGGACAGTACTTACTATACTTTTATGAGTTGACTTCAAAGGAAAAAATAGATAGGCACATCATCAACTTGCTTAAATAAAATTTAAGACTGGTGATTCTGATGATGAGAAAGAGTCCATGCTGTGAATGTCCCCGTATGAAATATGAAATCTACTAAAAGAAATATATTAGAGTAAGATTTCAATTAAGTGGAACCTAATTCATCAGAGCTTTCAATTATTATTATTATTCTTAAACTCACTTACTTTAGGGATGTAATAAAACAAATCAAGTCCTACAGATTGTCCTAGCTTTAGGTCTTCATAATCTTTTCTAACCTCTGATACTTGTCTAGAACCATAGAATTGGCCAAATAATTGAGTTTTAGATCTGGTAGGACTTGCGGGCCATCTAGTACAATGTTTTCAATCTTAGCTGCACATCATGGTCACCTGGGGAGATTTTAAGGCTCCTGACACCCAGCCTGCACCCAGCACTGATTAAAACAGAATCTCTGAGGGTGGGACTGACCTGGGCATCTGTATTTTTTTTTTTTGAGACAGAGTCTCACTTTCTTGCCCAGGCTAGAGTGAGTGCCATGGCATCAGCCTAGCTCACAGCAACCTCAAACTCCTGGGCTCAAGCAATCCTGCCGCCTCAGCCTCCCAAGTAGCTGGGACTACAGGCATGCGCCACCATGCCTGACTAAGTTTTTCTATATACTTTTAGTTGGCCAATTAATTTCTTTCTATTTTTAGTAGAGATGGGGTCTCACTCTTGCTCAGGCTGGTTTCGAACTCCTGACCTTGAGCAATCTGCCTGCCTCGGCCTCTCAGAGTGCTAGGTTTACAGGTGTGAGCCACTGCACCTGGCCAAGGCGTCTGTATTTTTAAAAAATTTCCAGCTGATTCCAATGTGCAGTCAAGTTTGAAAACCAGGGCTCTTCTACAGCTGTCCCAAGAAGCGAAGTGACTGGCCCGGATGGCCAGCTGGTAACCGAGCCAGGCCCGTGATCCAGGACTTCCCCAGCCAGTGCAATCCCTGCCATGTTGTGCCATGTAGGCTCCTGGCAGCACGGGGCCACCACGCAGCACCCACGCTGACGGGGAAGCCAGTGCCACCCTGACTTTGATGTGCTTCCCCATCATCTGGAGATCTTATTAAGTGAAGCTTCTGCTTAGCAGGTCTGGGGGGAAGTGGATAATTTGCATTTCTAACGTTTCTGGCAAATTCTCAGATGATGTTACCGCTGCTGGTCCAAGCGCTGCAGCGCACTTGGAGAACCTCTGCTCCACGTTGTTAAGGGCTCTCCCTTTACCCGCAACACACCTGCCTGGCGCCCAGGTGGTCGATTTGGACTCTTTTCATCCTCACTCAAGGACGTTGTTGCTCCTTGTTTCCCCCAGAGCTATTCTGTTCACTCAGAACCTAAGAATCATCTGCAGACAAACTGTTCTTTCTGTCCTAAAGGTTCTCTAGCCATTGTGCTTTGCTTGGTAGCAACATTTGGCTGCCCCATTCCTGAGCAGGGCTTTTTTTTTTTTTTTAGCTTATCCTTGAAAGAGTGGAAGATGTGCTTTATAAGGGGCAACGCCAAAGAGGTTAAAGTTCACTGACAAGGACCATTCATTAGGTTGGGCGAGTGTCTGAGCCCTGCTTATCAGCCTACACATGTGGCCAGAGATGGGAAAACTGACAGGAGGTAGAATGAAACCCGGGCATCTGAGGAAATCCAGACCTAATCCCCTCCCATAAAACAAAGTGAAACAAAGTGAAAACGGTTGAGATCTAAACGCAGATGGCCGAGTTCCTCCATATTGGGCTATAAAAGGGGACTTTTGTGATAGAGTATTTATGGATTTGGGGAAACCTGACAAGGTGTTGCTAAAAATGCCAAGAAATGCACGGAGCAGGGTTTTAGTTATTGGAACACATCTCACGATGACGGCAGCTAGGATGGGGAAAGATAACTGCTTGGTATGTGTGTGTTAGCATGTGCACGCGTGTGGGAGGTGCATTAGCTTTGTTCACGCTGCTATGAGCAAAACTAATTTGGTGGATAGGGGAGAAAGGGCAGATAAGGGAGACCTTAGTGAGGGCTTAAGCAGGGACAAGCTGGCCATTTGGTCACAGAGGGGATCTATGTGGGGGTTTGGGACAGGGAGCTGGGAAGTTTGGGCTCATAGCTTTAGTGTTCAGCTGAAAGAGCTGCTCAGAACAAAACTGAATCCAAAGAGGGGCGGACTGCAGCAGGCATAAGTTTATCTGGCCATTCCTGTCCCAGGCCTTTCTGTTCCTTTATGAGGCACAGTCTTTTGCATTATGCATTACACATTTTAGAGCAATCCCGCCTTCTTTGTATAGGTTTTGTGCCAGGATTAATCTCCTTCACTGGTCAGCTGATTTTTCCAAATCTTTTAAGTTGCTATCCTTGCTCCTGGTCTGACCCAGAGAATACCTGTGATAGATAAAAAGAATTCCTTACTACATAAAGGGCTAGCTAACGGGACTTTTGAAAGCTATTCTCTCTGGAGAGAAAAGCACCATATGGGCTATTTGGAAATCCATTTTTAAAATCCAAAGAGCCCTTTCTAGCTACAGTCCTGAAACAACCCTGCGGAGCTGTGTGGTTTGGGGGAAGCTTTTGTCTCCAACTCTGAGGAACACGTGCTCTCTGTTTCAAAGTGGGTGAACCGAGCAGGAAGATTTTCAACTGTAGATTAAACCAAGTGGACCCTTCGGATTTTCCTGGAGCTTGTCAGAATTCTACTTCTGGGAAACTGCCTGGTGATAGAGAAAGACAAGGCAGGGGGTGGGTGGAGAGGAATCAGAATGAGAAACATGCAAAGGGAAAACAGATGTCTCCGAGTCACATGCAGAGCTCTCCCTCGTTTACAGGGTTTGGGTAAACACGACCAGGACTGGAGCAGCAGCTTTGGATGTGAATAGTAAACAAGGAGGAACCAGTGGCCCTGGAGCTCCACCGAGGCACTGCCCATACCTGCCAAGTCTGAGTCTTCAGACAATACCTGCAGGCTGCCTGCATGCCCGGGAGGGAGCTAGCAGGGTGCCCTCCCAACTGAGAGAAGGAGTGGAGGTCCCCTACATCCCACCTGACCCCCCAACCACATTCTTCCCCCTTCCCGGAATGTGCTCATGTAGGTTGGGCCCTTGAATGGGACAAGGAGTGCTATGGAAACATCTTCCCTCCGTCTACCTTTCTTGGCTTCCACTGTTGAAATGTATAGCTCCAGTGTCCTGTCCCTTTGGTGTCTGCCCCTGCCGAAGGACAGAAGTCAGTTCAATGAAGTGGCCGGAGTCTCTCAATGTGGGCCAGTGGTTTTCAACATGTGTCCCTGGGCCAGCAGCATCAGCACCACCTGGGAACGTATAGAAGTGAAAATTCTCAAGTCCCACCCTGGATCTACCGAGCCAGAAACCCTGAGGGTGGGGACCCAGCACCTCGAGATTCAACTGGCCTTCAGATGATTCCAGCCGAAGTTTGAGAAACAGCTATACAGAATTTTAGGAGCAATATTTGCATGGGAACAGAGGAGATCATCCACAGACAGAGATGAATTTCCTGGTGCAAATTTGAGGCACTGCAGCAGGTCAGTGGAGGAGGTGAAATTTAGGGGAGCAGCTGGGCCCCTTCTTAGCCCCTATATGACTCCCCAGGCTGCCAATGTGTTAGACCCACATGGGGGTCATCTTTAGTGCAGTTGGCCTTGGGTAGCGATGTTGCTGCTGGGAACAGGGTCATCATATCCCTGAGAGGGACCCCAAGCAGCAGGTTGCACAGCCCACCCCACTGCCAGTTCCCTTCCTGTCCCCCCTCTTTACTCTCCAACTGGATGTGTCCTCTGTAGGAGCTATCTTCACTGGAATCGTCCTCACCCCCACCCTCCCGTGTCCCAAGATGTGCAAATGCACACACACCATACCTGCACATACCACATACACACACTCTCCTATACACACTCACCCTCTCTTAGCACACACCATGTCAAGGACGCAGAGGGCATCCCACATGCTTTTACTTTCTTCTCTCCTGGGAAGTGAGCTCAGGAGAGGCAGGCAGCAGAGTTTCTTTGATGAAAACTCCGTAAAATATTGCTCACGGAGTTGCTTTCCACATGTGTTGGCTATAGAATTTCCAATTGCAGATTAAATAGTGCATGCGTCTGCTTAAATTAACTCCTCCTTGCCCTCCATCCTCATTTCAACCATGGTGTGTTACTGATTTCCCCCTGCTTGCTGCCCGCATGCTGATGGGTGATGTACCGTGACATATTTAGCAGAGTCTTTGGCTTGGACACCTCTTGCCCATAGTGATCTCTCTCTCCTTGGGACTTGGGGTTTGAGTTTGGCTTTTGGTCACAAGGGCCAAACTTCTCTTGGGTCACCCACACATTCTAGGCCTTCTTATAAGTATATCTGGAGAAGGCTGACTACACCCTCTGTATTCCCCATCCCTCTCCCTGGCAGAAGAGAAGAAAATTTAATTCTGACCTTTCCAGAATGTTCTATCATGGCAACCCAGGAGCAGCCTCAAGGCTCCTTTCCTCTTGAGTTTGGTTCCCAAGATGGAGCTGAGAAGAAACCACACTGCATTTCTCTTTGGATGATGCTGATGAAAGATTAAGAACTTTAACTGGTCCTTCCCTGTGTCATAATTCCCTTTTGCAATTTGTCCTAACTCATCAATAAAGAACTTCCCAAATCCCTGCCCTGCCTGCTGCAGAGGTTTTCAGGAGAATGAAGGGACAGAGTCTAAAGGAGCAGGGAGGGCTGCCCCGCCCCACCACTTTGGGAGCTTCAGTGGGGAGGGGTCCTGGCTGTTGACTGTCGCATGGCTGATAGCCAAGAAAAAGGGCACCAAGCCCCTCAAATGGGGCCTACTGAGGTCCTGGGAGGAGATGGAGAAGGTCCACACATGGGGAGGAGGGTTCCTGGGCAGGGACTCCAGAAAGGCAGCCAAGGTGACCTCACCTGTCACGGACAATTTTGGTACTTAAGGGGACAATGGCATGGGCCACAGAGCCAGGCCTTGAGAGGAGCAGGATTGGAGACTGGACCCAGGGCCCTGAAGGTGGCTTTGGGGAACATAAGAGTTTGTGAACTTGGACCTACACTCCACCATTTCAGGGACTCTGCTCCTCCCAAATTCTTCTCCTTTCATCCCAATGTCCACTCTGAATAGCTCCATTTAGCCCTCCAGATCCACCTTTCACCCTTCATTACCCTGCTTTGTGCCCTGGGCGGTCGAACCACATAAAGCAAAGAACATCAGAAACTAAGATGAGTTTATTAACTTGCCAGACAAATAAATATGCACCAGTGAATAAATCCAGAATTGTCAGAGGAGCAAGAACTAAGGTTTTTTTTTTTTTACTTTCAATGACTTAGGAAGAGGGTTTCAGGGTGGTTATGCCAATTAAGGATCAAAAACTGGTACTCCAGATAGGTGTGAAACAAGACCCATTGCTCATTGAAGAAGGAGCCTGTATGAGTGTCCAGTGAGGGCCTGGCCGATAGGAGTCGCTCAGCATTCACAGTCGGCTCTCCATCTCAGCTCATCAGAACCAGCTGCAATACAGCGCAAGCTCAGTTGTGCTGTCTCCTCGGCAAAGTGGGTGTGGGGGAGGACACACTTCATCTACACTTGACTGGATTGCCCACTGGCTCTGGTTTGGTTTGACCAGGGCAGAAGAAAAGGGGGTAGGAGGAGGGTGAGGTTGAAGGCACATTTCCCAGCTCCTTTTCTGCATGGGGGGGCTGGGGTTGCTCTGTCTGTTCAGCTCCCCTGTCTCAGTTCTGATGACCTCAGACCTAGGGGTGGTAACAGTCCCACCTGTGGCTGCCTCTCAGCCACTGCCTCCTCCTTCGTTTGTTTCCCCAAACCCTGTCCCCAGCTCTGAACATGATCTCTCTATCCAACTTTTCTCAAATCACTTGGTTTGAGTGTGCAGTCCTTTGCCTGCCTGGACCTTGATGGGTAGGTTGACACACACAACCTACATTGGCTAATATTTTTTTCTGCCTTGTCATACTTACCATATTCTCTCAACTTTAGCTTGCATGTGGTCCATCATGGTCCTAGTCTCTGTGTTACAACTTTTCAGCTTTAGTTCCCACTACTAAGGGCCTCTGTCTCTTTGCATTTCTAGTTAAAAATTTTGAGCGAGTATCACATAGACTTGGAGCATGTTCTTATGTCTGGGCCACGTCATATGTGCCTGGCATACCTATAAATTGGCTCATTTGTTCAAATACTCTTGGTTTCACCTCCTGTGGTTAGGGATGGAGGGAATCACAGAACACAATGTACAAAGTAGGGGGTGGGTTGGGGTAGTCCTCTTAGTGGCCATGGTAGATGCTATAATTGACATATATATATATATATATATAATATAAAATTTACCATTTTAACCATTTCTCCCCAGCTTTATTAAGGTGTAATTGACAATTAAGATTATATATATGTATGGTATAAAATGTGATGTTTTGACATATGAAACATTGTGAAATTATTAATTCAAGCTAGTTAACACTTCCATCACTTTACATACTTATCATTTTTTTGTGGTGAGAATATTTAAGATCTACTCTCTTAGCAACTTTCAAGTATGTAGTATGTCATCATTAATTATCAACGTCATGTTGTACAGTAGATCTCCAGCATTTATTCATTGTGTCTAACTGCAAGTTTGTATCCCCTTTTGATCAACATCTCTCCCCGGTCCCCTCACCCCTGTAACCGCCATTCTACTCTCTGCTTCTATGAGTCAACGTTTTTTAGGTTCTACATGTAAGTAAAATCAGGCAGTATTTGTCTTTCTGTGCCTGGCTTATTTTACTTGGCAAAATGTCCTCAAGGGTTATCCATGTTGTAGCAAATGACAGAATTTCTTTCCTTTTTAAGGCTGAATAGTCTTGCAGGGTGTGTGTGTGTGTGTTTATATATTCCACATTTTCTTTATTTATTCATCCATTGATGGACACCTAGGTTGATTTCGTATCTTGGCTATTGTGTGAATAATGCTGCAATGAACATGGGAATGCAGATATCCCTTCAAGATAGTAATTTTATTTCCTTTGGACATATATCCAGAAGTGAGATTACCAGATCATATGGTAGTACCATTTTCAATTTTTGGAGGAACCTCCATACTGTTTTCCATAGTGGCTGTACTGATTTACATTCCCACCAGTAGTATACAAGGGTTCTGTTTTCTCCATATCCTTGAAAACACTTGTTATCTTTTGGTCTTTTTGATAATAACCATTCTAATGGATGTCAGGTGATGTCTCATTGTGGTTTTGATTTGCATTTCCCTGATGATTAGTGATGCTAAACATTTTTTCTTATACCTGTTGGCCATTCGTATGTCTTTTTCTGAGAAATGTATATTCAGGTCTCACTCTGTTGCCCAGGCTGGAAGGCAGTGGTGTGGTCATAGCTCACTGCAGCCTCAAACTACTGGCCTCACGTGATCCTTTCTCCTTGGCCTCCCAAAGTGCCGGGATTACAGGAATGAGCCACTGCACCTGGCCCTTTGCCCATTTTTTAATTGGGTTATTTGTTTTCTTGCTGTTGAGTTCCTTATATATTTTGGCTGTTAGCCCTATATCCGATGTATCATTTGCAAATATTTTCTCCCATTCTGTAGGTTGTCTCTTCACTCTGTTGATTGTTTTTCCCTTTGTTGTGCAAAAGCTTTTTAGTTCGATACAATCCTACTTCTATTTTTGCTTTGGTTGCCTGTGCTTTTGGGCTCATATCAAATAAATCATTGCCAAGTTCAAGAGGGATTCTCATTTTTTTCTAGTAGTTTTACAGTTTCAGTTCTTATATTTAAGTCTTTAATAGACTTCGAGTTGATTTTTAAGTATCATGTGAGATAAGTCTCCAATTTCATTCTTCTGCATGTGGATATCCAGTTTTCCCAACACCATTTGTTGAAGATTATCTTTTCCCCATTGTGTGTTCCTGGAAACTTTGTAGATCAATGACCTATAGAAGTGTGGATTTATTTCTGGGCTCACTATTCTGTTCTATTGATCTATATGTCTGGTTTTTGTGCCAGTACCATGCTGTTTTGATTACTATAGCTTTATAGTGTATATTGAAATCAGGTAGTGTTATGCCTCCCAGCTTTTGTTCTTTCTGTTGTATATTGCTTTGGCTATTCAGGATTCATGAATATTCAGGATTCATGAATACTTGTGGCTCCACACTAATTTTAGGATTGTTTTTTTCTTTTTAATCATTTTTGAGTGTATAAATTCAGTGTCAGTAAATACATTCACAATGTGTGCAACCATCACTACTATCCATTTTCAGAACATTTTCATTATTCCAAATAGAAACTATGTGCCCTTCATTGGTTTAATACAGTATCTTCTCATTCTCCCTCCTTCCAGGCCATGATATCCTCTATTCCACTTTTTATCTTTATGAATTTTCCTGTTCTAGGTAATTTATATGAGTGAAATCATACATTAATTATCTTCTTGTGTTTGGCTTATTTTAGTTGGCATAATGTCCTCAAAGCTTATTCATGTTGTAGCATATGTCAGAATTTCACTCCTTTTTAAGGCTGAGTAATATTCCATTGTACATATATACTGTTGATAGACATTTGTGTTGCTTCTACCTTTTGGCTACTGTGAATAGTGCTGCTACGAACACTGCTGTACAAGACATATAACCTTTAATCCACATCTGTCTCCTCTCCCTGACTTACTTGTAGGTTCCTTGGAAGACAGGACCACATCTTGACTGTCCTTGTATCCACCAAAGTGCCTAGCCCATTTCTTTGCCCATGGATGTTCCTGCAATCCGGGTAGGTGGGGGGCTTTGCAGAGACCTTCCCTCCCCTGAGGACTGGCAGGCTGTCTAGTTCAGTTACAGAAGAGGAGAACTGGCTTTGGAAAGTGTCTATTCACATTAACTTTTCAATTTCTGAAATGCCTCAATCATCTTTCCCAGGGTTGGATCCAATTTCTCCTCAGTCCGAGGCAATTTTTTTCCACTCAGCCCTGCAGCAGCGAGCAAGTGAATTGACAGGGCCGGAGCAGACTGGGGAGTTTATCTGCCTTGTTGTGTGCAGGTGCCCTTGTACCAGACACGAGGGTGGGAGGATCGAGTTCACATTACCTCTGTGCCAGCCTTGAGCCTCTGCCAGACTACGTAGCTGACATGTATTCAGAACCTACTTGGTTTCAGGCACTTTCCTAGCAGTCTACCTATGATATCACCTTTAATCTTCCCCACATGTCCATGATGTAGGTATTATTCTCTCCATTTTACTGATGGAGAAACTGAGGCTCAGATAAATTAAATACCTCACCCAAATTGAGTGGCACGGCCAGAACTTGGACTCTTATCCAAGCCTTTGCCATTTCTGCTCAGCCATACTTACGAACACCTAAGCGTGAATGGCAGCCTCCAATTGCTGGCTAATCCTCCACTGCCCACCTGCAAGGGGTCCTCTAGGAGTCACCAGCTGCCTCCTCTTCACCCAGACTTCACTGGACAGTTTGGAGCAACTTGAGAGAGGGACTTGTCATAGGCAATTTTTCCCACACATACCCTGTAATGCTTAATACATAGTAGGCCCTCAATAAGGTCACAATAAATTGAGTTGCAAATGAAAACAATTGGAAGTCATTTTGATTAGGTAATTTCTTTTTCAAGAGGATGAGGGTGGAGGAGAGATGGCTATAAAATAATTTGCCCTGAATATCATCCCGACTTTGTTTCTTACTTTTCATCTCTTTGTCTGGACCTTACGCGAGTAGACATTTGCTGGCCCCCATAAGTTAGAATCCAATCAAAGTGCTGCAAAATTCAGCCCTTTGGTATCCTGTCTCAGCAGACTATAATTTTGAGAATTGCTTTTTTGATTGGCTATTGTGGCTAGGTAAGAAGAGGCTGGTGCTCAGGTAGGGCATCAGAAATGCTTCTGGAATTCCAATGGAGACCTACTTTGAATGCTCGGTACTTATTCATGAGAACTCTTTTACACAGAATCACACTTTCCTCACAAATGAAAATATTTATATGATGGTATTCATGCAATTTGGGAAAAAAAATTGCAGTCTGTGATGCTTCTCTGTCCTCTGTGCCCGGCATCTCAGAGTATTTTCTTTCCTTCCCCAATATTAATGAAAAAGAAATCAAACTTTTGCAGGCTTCACTTAGTTCCTGACTTTCAATCAGATAAATTTGTGACCTGAATATTTCCTTCTCCTCTTTCAGTATTCATGAAGGATCGTTTGTGGCTGGGCTGGTGGATTTAAGCATTTGTGTAGTTCAGGAAAGACAGATTTATTCCTTGGGAGTTGAGTATAACTTACAACCTACATATTTCTTGCCCCTCCCCTGCTTTCTCCATGCTTTTTTCTGTCTTTGAATTTAGAGGCCATCATTTTTTTTTCCTGGTTTGTTGTTAGTACAAAGTGAAGGAGTTTCGGTTTAAAATATTGATCTAGCTTCTCCCACAGAGACTTTGGTCTCTGAGTTTTGCAGTTTGGTACGGCTGATTGAAAGTGCTCTGGGTTGAATTTGCTTAATAGGATGTTCCACTCCCTCCCGAGTCAATTTTTATCCACTTTATCAAGTTACTTATTGATTACAGTTCTTGTCACATGCACATTAGTTTGCCGGGAAACTTAAAGATATGTTTTGTCTTTTGCTTAGAGCAGGCTAGGAATGCCGTGGAGTCTAGTTCACCGGGAACCCCAGATGACCTAATATTTAATACCAATGCCTATTCTCTCTTAGGCATTTGGCTCAGATTTGCAAGAATGACTTTGGTTGTATTGAATAGAAACACAGAGAAGAAGTTTGGATTTTTTTTCTGATTTATTTTATTTTCTGGGAATGCACAGAGGCAATCTCATTCTTGAATAAAGGAAAGAAAAGAGAAGTTCCTAGACAGAAATTTGGACTGGAAAGGGGGAATAGAGCAATAACAAGTCAAGCTAACTGGTCAAGTCCAGGAGAGAATGAGACTGGGTGTTTTCATGCCTAAAAAGAGAGTGATTTGGAGAAAGGAAGGAGAATAAGCTTTTTGCTTCTGTACCTTGGGCCTGGCCAGCTTTTGAAGTGTCTTTGCTCTCTTTAATTTGCTATCAGATATGGAAAAGTCCATCATGAAAGCAGTGGACTCTAATGAGCTTAATTCTGAAGATTTGGAACCCCTAGGCAGGTCATGTATTCTCCCAATTATTGGGGTTATTGCTGCCAGAGAAACGAAGTGCACCTAGGAACATACTCAAAATGAAAACATTTGTTTTTCCCTTGAATTCCAGCTTTGCATGTGCAAATGGTTATTTCTAAGGCCAAGTCCAAGTAGAATTATGAAATTGTCTTCAGTGCTATCCTATCTCCATTTTTCCATGGAACTCAAAGTAGTGAATTATGTCACCCAGAACATATCTAATTTGACTCACTTATATTAAACTGAGAAAACATTATTTCATGTTATTAGCGTTTTCTTCTATCAAAGTGTCAACAACCTAGAAAGCAGACTTTGTGCCTAGGAGGTGCTTGCAATGAACATTGACTATTATGGACTGCCTAGTTTAATCACATCTTTCTTTGTTTTGGAGAAGTCTAAGTAGAGCATCCGGCCTCCTAGATAGCCAGCACTGATCGCTGTGTCCTGTCTCCATGCACTTGTGTAGTCCCTTCCCACATCATGTCAAGGTTATTCTGTGTGACCAATAGCATATAGCAGAAGCGATGGTGTGTGATTATGAGGCTAGGTCCTCAAAGACATTGTGGTTTCTGCTTTGTTCTTTCTTGGATCTCTTGCTTGGAGGGAAGCCAGCTACCATGTTATGAGCACACTTCAGCAGCTCAATGGAAAGGTCTACATGGTAAGGAACTGAGGCCTCTGCCAATAACTGGCTAGTCATGTGAGCGAGCCACCTTGGAAGTGCATTCTTCAGCATCTGGCAAACTTTTCGATGACCATAGGCCTGGCTGATATATTATCTGCCGCTTCATGAGACACTCTGAGCCAAACTATCCAGCTACGCTGCTCCCAGAGTCCTGACTCTCTGTAACTGTGTAAGATCATACATGTTTATCATTGTAAACTGCTAAGTTTTGGGGTAATTTGTAACACAGCAATACATAACTAATACATGAAAGGAGGCATGCCCATCTCCCACAGTGGAAGCCAGAGGAGGGCAGAAATGTCCTCTTCCAACTTCCTGGCTGTTAGCACTTGGACATGTGACCTCAACAGATCCAACCAGACATTTATGCTTGGGTACGTGCCCTCAACAGAGACAATCAGATGTTATGCTTGGGCTTGTGATCTATATGGGCCAATCGGATGCTTGTTTATAAGACTTGGACTCTGAATAGAGTTATAATAAAGCAGAGGCCAGTTTATAGTGAACTCTTCCAGCAGCAGCAACAGCAGCAAATGGTGTCTTTTGTTGGTAGGGCCCTTGGGTGGCTTTCTCTCTTGCCATGTGATCTCTACACGCCAGTTTCCCCCTCACCTGCTGCAATGAGTGGAAGCAGCTTGAGGCCCTTCTTAGATGCAGATGCTGGCACTATGCTGCTTTTACAGCCTGCAGAACCATGAGACAAATAAACCTCTTTTCTTTACAAATTACCCGTCCTCGGGTATTCCTTTATGGCGACACAAGCAGATCAAGGCAAGACTACAACTTAAATAGTATTTTATTAGCATGAATTTATTTTATAGATTTGCCTATTGTAAACTCAGTCACCGAGAACAATGAGGGCTATTTTGATGAGTGTAAACATTTGAAATCGGGATGACGATAGCATTTGCCATCCAGGCTTAAATATCCAAATTTAATTCTGCAAATTATTTTGGATATACATCAACGCGAAAGTCCTGTTTCATATACATAAGTAGCTGCAAATGGCAATTGTTTTTAATAGTGTATTTTGCAGTCTCAGAACATTTTTAGTTAGAAAAGTCAGGAGAAGCATTGGTGTGAAGACTGCATGAACATGAACTTTTGGGAGTACAAGTTAATGCGCAGTGGGTTTAAGTGTGGTCTCTGTCACATGCAGGTATGCCTGTGGAACCCTGGGGGAAGCAATTTACAGACCCCAGGAATAGATGGTGCCATTTCAGCTCCCACATTCTGTGGATCTAAGGATTGACACAGGGTGATTCTACATAACACCAGTCAGTCATCTCTTTAATTTGCAAAAGTAATACATGAACATATGCTCACTGTAGACAATTTAAATAATGTAGAAGCATGAATTCCCATTTAACTACCTCCTGTTATTCCTGATTCCCTTTCCTTTCCCCTGGGTCACCACTGTCAGCACTTGAGTCTTGCCTATCGTTCTGCATTTGCACACAAACACACAGAGGTCATTACTATTCTCATAAATGGGATCATACTATACATATTATTGTGACCTTCTTCTCTCACTGTCTTAACACCATATCTTGGCAGACTTCCTATGAAAAAATCTATGCCTTATCCTTTTATCTTTTATTTAATATTTTATGATACAAATATTCATAATTCATTGTTACTCTATTAACAAATATTTAAAATATTCCATATTTTTATTATTACAAGCAGTGTTCTAATAATCACCCTTGTACATATATCTTTGCTGGTCCTTCAGTAGGATAGGTTCTAAAAATTGTAATTGCTCCATCAAAAGGAATGTGAATACATTTTCAAATTTGAGATACTCCCCAGTTGCCCTTCCAAGGGTCTTTGCTAATTCATACTCCACCAATGATATGTGAGAGTGCATTTTTCCTATATCCTTGAGAACACTGAATACTTTTCCTCTTTCTAGCTTCTGCCCATCTGATGGGTAAAAGTATCATGTCTTATTATTTTAATTTACAATTCTCTGGTTGCTAGTGAGGCTGGGCATCTTTCCATGCTTACTGACCATGCACATGTCTATTTTGATGCATTGCCTGTAACTCTCTTTTCTCATTTTTCCATTGGGTTATACTAGCTTTTTAAATTCTTAATTGGTATCTCATATCTTTCAAGCAGTATTTGATACAAAACTATTCCAGAGAATGAATAAATCTGAATGGATTTCTTAGAACTTGATGCAACAGCCATTGATCATATAAGTAAATGTTTCTATTCATTCATTCATTTACTCCATACATGTTAAGGAGTTACTATTATGTGTCGGGTATTAGAAAAACTAAAAAACATAAGATATGCTCCTTAAACTCAAGGTACCCGCAATTAACTGGGTGAACAGATACATTAACAATCACAATTCTCTGTGATAAGTGCTTTAAGACAGGTATGTCTGGGGAGCTGTGGAAGCACCAGGTATACCAGGTACGCACTGTATGTACAGCATGTACTGTCTGGATCGTCACACCCTATTAACCCTGAAATTGAGCAGAGGAGGTAACCAGACATCATCATGCCTTTTTTTTTTTTTTTTGAGACAGAGGCTCACTTTGTTGCCCAGGCTAGAGTGAGTGCCATGGTGTCAGCCTAACTCACAGCAACCTCAAATTCCTGGGCTCAAGCAATCCTGCTGCCTTAGTCTCCTGAGTAGCTGGGACTACAGGCATGTGCCACCATGCCTGGCTAATTTTTTCTATATATATTAGTTGGCCAATTAATTTCTTTTTATTTATAGTAGGGACGGGGTCTTGCTCTTGCTCAGGCTGGTTTTGAACTCCTGACCTTGAGCAATCCGCCCGCCTCGGCCTCCCAGTGTGCTAGGATTACAGGCATGAGCCACTGCGTCCGGCCTCATCTATGTCTTTTAGGGAATATATTTTAGAAAGCTGAAATTTCAAGAGATGTTTGAAAAGCTGGAAAAGGAAGGTTTAGCAGGTTTTAAAAAAGAAGATAAAAAATAGAAAATGGCACGAGAGAAAGTGTTGAGTCTATGATAGGGAAATTACTTGAGTGAGGGAGTGAGTAGGAGAGACAGGGATAGATGGAAGAAAAGGTAGGAAGTAAAGAAAAAAAGATGATGAATAGGCTGTGAAGTTGAGGGTATCTTAATGTAGATATCTATGGAGTTTGGGAATAAGTTTGGGGACATCATAATGTCAAAGAAGTCAGGAAAGGAGACTTCATGACTCCCACTGGATATTTATTAATGTGGACTTCTGGAGGAGGAGGAGACCCTGAGGGGAATTATATCAGCTCTCACAGGAAGCAGTCAAGGCCTTGGCTAAAGAATTGGGTTGCAGGGTCAGGGAGAAATAAGCACGTACCTGTGTTTTATTTATTTATTTGAGAAGAGAGAAGGCAACATTTGGTGTTGGAATAAGAAGTAAAGCTGAGAGTCAAGATATTGGTTGTCTTAGCCTAGAGTTCTCTAGAGTTTTCTAGATTTCTCTAGAAAGCAGAGCCTGAGGCAAGAGTTAAAGTACTGACACTATTTGAGAGGTGCAAGCTTAGGGCACTGAGGGTGAGGGCAAGAGGAAGTGAGGCAAGGGCAGCCGTGAACGCTGGTGTGCAAAGCTGACTACATTGGCCATCGCTTCTCAACGAACCTCAAACACACACATGGTGGGTCATTTGGCAAGTGTGTTTGCTTGCACAGTTGGGACATTTTGGGTAAGGAAAGCACACCTCAGAGTCATCCACAGAAGGGATTAAGGGTGGGCAGTTCAATGGCCAGCCTCTTTCTTTCTCCCATTTTCTATCGATCAAATGTCACTCCACAGGGAGCTGGTTGCCCTGTGCTTCAGGTTGTGACATTCTGCATTTTACCCATGTCTGTAAGTTAAAGTGCTGGCCAGGAGACAAGGGAGGCTGTATGAGGAGGAGCACAAGGCAGGTTTCTGTCCTGGCTAATTCTCAGGCTCTGGTCTTCCAATCACTTAACTTCTGTGGACTTTACTCATGTCAGATTGGGACAATGGCACACTTGAACTCTCCTCCTAGTTTTGCCACTGACTGCCTGTGTGGCCTTTGGGAGGAGCCTTGCTCCTGCTGGTCTCAATCTCCTGATCTGTAGAACAAGGAAGCTGGAGGAGGGGCCTCTAAGGTTCCTGCACGTCAGTGTTCGAAGAATATCCCTGCAGGCCCTGCCTTGCAAAAGGCAGCTGGGCACAATGAAAAGAACCCTGCATTTGCAGGAAGAAAGCTTTCTTTTGAAGCTTGGTTCTGTCAAATACTAGCTATATGACCTTGGGTAAGTCATGCAATTTCTTTGGGCTTCAGTTCTCTCTCTGTAAAATGGAAAACTAATACCTGCTCCTTGGAATTGCTGTGACAATGAATGCACAGGCATATTAGCACGTGCAGGCACATGGGAAGCACTTGATAAATATTGATTCAACATTTCATAGTGCTGCAAATGTAATATTAGATGACAACACAAAAGGGATTTATACATTAAAAGCTGGATTCAAATGGAAGTTACGAATTTACTAATGGATTGACAGAATGAAATACAGAACAGTGGGGAAAAGAGTCTGTGGCTGGGTATGTAGAAATCAAAAAGGATTCTAATTAAACCAATGGTAAGCCCCAAACCAAAATATGCCACATTAATTTGCTAAGCTCTGAACTGAACTGAAATAATAAAATATTGCATTTGATTATTGCTGTTGTTAAATTAAGCTGCTGGGCACTAATGTTTTTTGGATTCTCAGCACTTTTTGAGCACATGCACACACATGATGGATTTATTATGAGGAATTAGCTTATGTGATTATGGAGGCCGAGAAGTGCCATGATCTGCTGTCTGCGAGCTGGAGACCCAGGAGAGCTGGCAGTGTGGCTTAGTCCCAGTCTGAAGGCCTAAGAACCAGGAGAGCTGATGGGGAAGTCTCAGCCCAAGCGCAGGAGAAGACCAGTGTCCCAGCTCAACAGTCAGGCTCAGACGTGAACGAGCAACATGATGACACAGGGTCAGTGTGGATTCCAGCTATCTGGGGAAGGTGGCTAAAGGCATCTGCCTGTAGAGGATGGTGGTGGCTGTAAGTCAAACTTGCAGAGCAAAAGTGGGTGGCTCTCGCCCTGCCAGTGGGTGGTCTGTTGCAGCAGTGCATGCACTCTGGGTTTGGTGGCAGCAGTGTGGTGGGCACAGGCTTTGTTTTTTAACCGGGCAAGTCCTGTGTCATGGTGCATGGTGTTAAATGCCATTTCTGAAAGCTTCGTTAGCCTAGATCTGTTTCTCCAGCCTTCTCAAAGAGTCTATGAACTGTCCATTATCGTTTTAATAAACTTTTCCACTTAATATACCAGAGGCAGCTTCTGTTGCTTATGATTAGTGACTTGACAGATCTATACTCTAATGACCTGCATGGATCCCCATCTCTATGACTTGCCTCTCCCCAGACGTGACTCAACCTGCAGTTACTGGGACCAGTGGTGTCCTCAGGAAATTTAATTAGCTCAGGGGATTCATCATCAAATCAGTCATTCTTCCAGCTAGTTCCTCTCTGATCACAGACTCTGCTTGTTGTAACTTCATTTCTAGCTCTTCTATAATCAGGTCTTTATCCTGTACTCTAGGTCCATGATTGCTTCCATGTCTTCATCCCTACATCCCTTCCCTTATAGCCTGGGTGGGATTTACGAGGAAGTATATCTGAAATTAATATAACTCAACCCCAAACTGGGCCTCATGTGGTCTATCCTTGGCAGAGAATCACACCCGGAGGAACACAGTCCAGCAACCAAAAGCAATTAAGTTAAATTAAAACTTTGCTGGTATCTCCGGAAAGAATGTCAAGGGAAGTAAACATATTTTTAATGTATAGTAAGACTTGCTTAACTTTTCCCCATTTCTGATACTCTCTGTATCTTCCATCCCTCATCCCACCAAAATTATCTCTCTCCCACACTGATTTTAGACCCAGAAATCCCCCCATTACCCTGCCTTCATGGGTTCCTTGTTTTTTCCCTCTCTTCTGCCTTTCCTTCTACATTAATCAGTTATATTTTCATCATTTGAGAAAGAATTTGCTATTGCAACAATCAGAGCTGCCCACTGATGGAATAGACTGCTTTATTAGGTGGTGATTCTCCTGTCACTGGAATAATTCAAACAAAAGTTGATGCTTAAAGCCCAGAGATATTGGGATGGGGTTTTGGTTCTGGATGACGTTGGGTCAGATGACTTATAAGCTACCACCATGTCTAAGATACTAGGTTTATATTTGCATCCCTGTTTTAAATTTTGTCACAGCATTGGAGTTGCATCACGTTAACTTTCCCTCTTTAGAAATCTCAGTGCCAGCAATGGGGAGCCTTGGACCCTGAGCTTGATCTAACTGTCGTCTTGGTTTTAATTTCTTCGAGGCGAGTTGTCTAAATGATCTTTTCAGCATTCCCACCTTTCCTACAACACTCAACAAGTGCAGCTATGCGTGTGCTCAAACGGCTCAGTTTCCCATGAATGTGTCAGCTCCACAATCTGCCTCAGTGACTCTTTGTTTTGCTCTGAGACAGTATTTTTCAGGGGACACGGTGAGAGGCAGCATGGGTGTGTGTGTGTGTGTATTTCCCAGGTAAGGGGCTGGGGCAGGATGGCGGGCTTGCCAGAGCCACCATGCTCTGGGCAGTGGGTAGGAGAGGGAGGGTGTGCACTGTGGCCAGGTGGATCTTCTCCATATCAGCTGCTCACACACGAGGAATAGTAGTCAGGACTCCTTGGGTTGCAAGTGACAGAATCCAAACTGGGTTGAAAAAAATAAAAAGGGCTCCCCAAAATGGGAAGAGGAGCATAGCTGGGTGCAAGTACTCAAGGGACGTGTGAAAACTTGCCTCTTGCTTTGTCTCTTTCTATTTTCTTACCCTTAGCACCTCCTTCTTCTATGTTACTTCATTTTCAATCCCAGTGGAAAGAAATCTTCATTCTGAATGTTTTGAACCCAATTCTCAGAGTTGCCTGGACGGGATCACATGTTCACCCCTAAATTGGTCTTGGCGGCCGAGGGAGAGAGTATGCTGATTGGCCAGGAGAGTGTTTTCCCAAAGGGAAAGTGAGGTTTTGTTACTAAAGATGGGGATATGGATGCTGGACTGACAAAAACAGCCCACAGCCACCACAATGTAACCTTAGCAATTACATGATGTCTCTGAGCCCAGTTTCTTCCTAGGTACAATTCCCACTCCATGGAGCTGTTGTAAAGACTGTATGTGATAAGTGCACAGCACCTGCCACACAGCAGGCCTTTGATGGTTAGTAGCAATTCTATTGTTAGGTCCAGAGAACTAGCTGGTGGGAGGGAGAATTTTACCCGATGGAAAGATGTTTGCGATGGTGTTTGTGTGCACACGTGAATTCCTGTGTTAGCTATCAGGGAAGCACAGGGTACTACAACTCGGCCCCTACCATCCCACCCTTCTCTCCTTCTTTTCCTTCCTGCTTTTCTCTCTGACTCACTCTATATTTTTCCATCTTTCCTCCTCTCTCCTCCTTTCCCTCCCCTCCTCTCTTCCTTTCACTGGCCATATATATGTGTGTGTGTGTGTGTGTATATATATGTATATATATATACACACATACATAAAATGCTGTACTTTCATATTATTTGTGACATGAATTGAATTTTACATTTTACATTTTGACTTTGTAAAAATGATTTGAGATATATACCCAAACACATGCCACAGAATAATATAAATAGCTGTAGGAATTGGAAAGGAGTGAATAAGTAAGGAGAAAGTCAAATTAGAAAGCAAAATGTGTGCTTCTATTTCTTATATAATTGCTAGAGATGGGATCTGTTTACCGAAAATAAAGCTTCACGTTCCCTATTCTTAATTTGAAAGCCGAGCAAGTTGAAGATTTTCTATATTCTCCAAAACAAGCCAAGCAATAAAGTCAGTCATACATGACCATGCACGTGTGGCCCTTGATCTCAGCCATGGGACAGTGGCTCTTGACAGTAAAAAGGTTCCACCCTGGTTTATAGGGACCAGAGAGGGTGTTAAAGACAAATCAGGGTGCGTTGCTGACGGGCCTCCATGCAGGCAGGAGAAGGGAAACAGAAAATTTCCCCTCTGAGGTCTGTAGACTTTTAGAGAGGAAAGAGATTAGTACAACAGAGAGATCAGTTGGAACGAAAGTGTAAATAAAGATGAAGAAGAAAATCTGTCTTGTTAAAACACAGCTCTCCAAAGAATTAGACACATGAATTTGCTTCTGTGCTGAGGCCATCTGTAGCCACCAGGCTAGCTATTTTCTGGCTAATACTTTTTGGGAATGTTATTGTTGTTGAGGAAGGTCGTTCCATGTCAGAGCAGTCAGCAGAACGTGACCATCTGGACAGCTGTATATAAACCAACTTATTGCATCTTTAATGCCACCTACAAATATGACTACCTGTCTTTTCTTGTTTGAAGGGCCACCAGCAATGCTTGGGGAGATGGGAAGAGGAAGGGACGTTACTGGAGAGGTGAGGAAGTCTGCCTTGCTTCATGCACTAAGTGGAAAAGGGCAGAGTAACACTAGCTGGGAAACCTGTTGAACTTGAGATGTGGATGGTCTGACGGGGGGGAGGATGTGCACAGACAGGGAGGGAAGGTTTGGGTATTATAGAGCCACGAAGTTATAAGATTGCAAGGGACCTTAGCTTGACTCTAAACATGGTGCCAGAGCTAATGAGAATTCATGAGAACATACTCCTTTTATCTCCCTAACGTCATCACGGGAATGAAAGAAGGCTCTGTTGGTCTCAAAACTCCCTGGACCCCTCACACCTTGGCCGAGTCTGGAGGAACTTCTGTGGGTTTTGCCCTTTTCTCTTCTGTAAGAGGGGGCACTAATCCTTGCCTTATGTCCTTCCTGGGCCTGTGGTGGGGATTCTTTTATTCGGAAAGAATTCACGGGGCTCCAACCACACACTCAGCACTGGGTCAGACACTTCCGGGAATAGGGAACAAGGTTACTTCTCAGCCTTTATCCTTAAAGAACTAACAGATGTGAAGGGACTTTAGACAGCCATCAGGGGTGTTTGTAGATGAGTTATGCAGACCGAGGTAGGTAACCCACCCGGCCAGGCCTGGGGCTCAGTCTCGCTCTGCTCCTCATTGGCTGTGGCTGGGCACCCCTCTCTGGGCCTCAGCTACTAAACTAGCGGGTGGGAGTAGTTGGTCTCATATTCTTTTCTTGTGAGGCCCAGAGTAGGAAAAAACCTAACACCTACAGGTGCTGGGTTTTCATTTATGGCAAAGCCAGATCATCTTCCCTACCCCGAAACCAACATTTCTTTGAAGGGTCTTGACTTCCCAAGTCTGTGCTGCGTGAGAGCAGCCCAGTTGTTCTGACCATGGCTGCACGGGGGTGGGGGCAGGGGGCTGAGTCTGTGGGTGCAGCCTGACAGGCGACGGTGTGAGCCCGGCCTGCTGGCTTCACTGGCAGAAGGACAGGGGAGCTGGTTGGTGTCCTCCCTGGTGTCACAGGGAGGTGGTGTCCCGTGGGTGCCTCTGCCCTCAGTACAGGCATCGCCTTTGTTGTTTTTCTCCTCAGGGGTCTGACCAAGACAGCAGGAGACTTGTGGAGCCTTTTCACAGCCAAATGTCTTCATTTTTGTCTTGGCTGGACTCCTGGTGCTGTCGCTCTCAGTGGCCACGGGCAGGCTTGTGTTCTAGGAGTGTTCTGCGGACACCACGGGTCCTCTCCAGGAGCCACTAAGCAGATGGCTGAGGCCACTCCCCACACTGCAGCCCAGGCTACCTGTCATCCGCAAGCCAGAGGCACGTTCGAGTACCGCGGTTCTCCCGCCTTTTGCTGTCTGGCTGAAACACAAGCTCCCCAGGCCTCTCTGCTTTAAGATGGTGTAAAGAAACACAGGTGCCCACTGGTCTGGACACATCCCCTATAAAACGGTTGGAATCTCTACTTTTTGTGGGAAAACAGCAGAGGGGGTTTGGGCTAATTAGTTTCCCTCCCCGGAATCTGATTAAGGGAAGGTTGAGCAGTGTGGGAAAGAGAGGGAACTGCTCTGAAGAACTGTCACCGACAGGGAGGAGAGTGATTGGAAAGTTGGATGGCTGCCCGGAGGCAGAGGAGCATCCTGGCACAGGCAGTGTCCCAGCAGGGCTGGGCAGCCACTGTGGGCAGGAAAGCGCACAAAGGTGAGTCACGAACTCGGCAGAGGTTGGAGCAGAGGACCCGATGGTTTGCATTGGCTCTGAAATCGCCTTGCAAAGCTGAAGTGCAGGACAGTCCTACTCCCGTGACTAGCTGGACAACAAGATTGTGACTCTTAAGTGCATCTACTCTTTTATAGTTTTTGACTTTTTAAAATGTGTTGAAATACACATCACATAAGTTTTGCCATTTTAATGGTTTTTAAGCGTACAGTTCAGTGACATTGAGTACATTCACATTGTTGTGCAGCCATCACCACCATCCATCTCTGGAACGTTTTCATCTTCCCAAACTGAAATGCCACACCCTTAAATAATAACTCCCTGCTCTTCCTCCCCCAACCCCTGGCAAACACCATTTTACTTCTGTTTCTAGGAGTTTGACTACTCTAGGTGCCTCCTAGAAGTGGAGTCATATAGTATCTGTCCTTTTGTGGCTGGTTTATCTCACTTCGCATAGGGTCTTCAAGGCGCATCCATTTGTAGCATAGGTCAGAATTTCCATCCTTTTAAAGGCTGAGTCGTGTTCCATTGCGTGTACATAGCGATTGCGTTTATCCACTCATCTGTCGATGGGCATTTGGATTGTGTGCACTCTTTGGCTGTTGTGAATAATGCTGCTGGGAACACGGGTGTAGAAATATCTGTCCAAGTCCCTGCTTTCACTTATTTGGGGTACATACCTAGAAATGGAATCGATCGCGTATGTGGTAATTCTATATTTAAGTTTTTGAGGAATTGCCTTGCTGTTCTCCTCAGTGGCTGTACCATTTTACATTCCTACCAGCAGTGCACCAGGGTTCAGTGTCTCTACTCTTAGTGAGACACTTCTTTTTGTCCCTGAGCATTCAGAGGCAGCCTGACATGAGATGAGCCATTGTGCTCGCCTCTGCCCAGACCATCAAAAGAAAGAAGGAAGGGCAGTCAGTTCTGTCTGGCCTCAAATACCAGAAAGCTGGAAGGTAAATGACCCTGGAAGGTAAATAACCCAATTGTGATCAGTAGCTGGATGGCATTAGCATGTGACAGGAAGGGTCCAGTCACCATTACAAAGGAAGAAGAGCAGAGAGAAGCGTCCGTGGCTCTGAAGGCAAGGTTGGTCGGTTTCACATGTGTCTTTCAGCACAGGTACCAGTGATCATGTTTCTTTTTCATCTCTGACAAGCCAAACACATCTTCAGTTCCCAACATTTATTGAGCACTTACTACGTGCCAGGCATCGTGTAAGTCCCTTAAGTTCATTTCCTCGTGAGTCTTCTTTAACATCTGGAAGGCATTTGTCTTAAGGATCACCAAATTCAAAAATACCACTATAGCTTAACCCCCTGCCCCATAAAATGCAATAGAGTGTGACCAAAAATTCAAGTGAGCACCGAAGACCTTTAATTAAAGTTTCTGAGAACATGACAAGGGGGGACATAAACTTCCATGCAAATTTGGAGGCTGAGCTTCTGACTCTGTCTGACCTCAGGCTCTGTGCCTTTTATTTTCCTGCTTAATGAATCTTCACTGATTATCCTGCTTCTGCAGTGACTCAAGGTTATGTCAATTAGCCGTTTCCTGGCCCAGATCTTCTGCCTAATTGTCAACTCAACTTAAAACAAAGATTTAAGTAGTGAGTTTATTCTTATTCCTGTCTGGAGTTAGACAGGGGACATGGAGCTGCCTTTCCAGGCCCAGAAGGGAGAGAGGTTTCTCTCTGGTTTCTGGACAGGTATGTCTGTATCTGGTGCACATGACTTAGTGGATGTGGTTCATGTCCTCTCTTCCTCTCTGGCTCTGACCTTCACCCTCTCTCTTTGCTTGGGTCTCCCAAGGGCACCTAAAGCCTGTCTCCCTAAGCCTCCTGCCTTCTCCCCTTCCCCTCGTCACCAGGGGTATCATGTCCTCCCAAGCCTTCAACCTCGGAATCACCTTTGACTGCTTCCTCTCTTCGTCTGCCCCTCTCAGAATGGGCTGGCAGTTCTGTCTCTGAGATCTGACCTTCTCCAGCCATTGGCATAGTCAAGCCTCCTGCGGAGTCCAGGCTCTGATCACTTCACATGCTGATTTCGGCAGCAGCCTCCTTCCTAGAGGATGTTTCCACCTGCAGCCTCACCCCTCCCGGAACATTCTCTACCCAACTGCCAGGCTCATTTTCTCAGAGTGTTATTTTGATTTTGCCACTCGTCCATTCAGAAATCAGCAGGAGCTCCCATTTGCCTCCCACCTTTAATCTAAACTCCTCAGCAGGTGCTTCAAGACCTTTGCAAACTTGCATTTAACTACTCTCATCTACTGCAGCCTCCTGGCTTCCCATCTTAGCTCAGAGCACACAGGTTGCTAGCTTTGGAGCACTAGTTCTATTAAGACACAACAAAGACACTGTGAGCAGATTTGTTTGACATTATATCCCTAGCTCCTATGCCGTGCCTGTCACATAATAGGTGCTCAATAAATATATATTGAATGAATGAATGAATGTTAAAGATATCTCTTTGAATAACACTACATGGGTTAGCCAATACACATATAAAAGACTTTGAACTAAGTGTTTAGGATGCAAAACAAATAAACTGCATCTCAAGGAGCTTGCAGTTCTAATTCTTTAATTAACAAATTGACTGTCACAAAAAACCCAGAAACTTTTCCTTGGGGCACAGCGTTTTACTATGAAAATAAAATAAAAATTTCTAGTGTAATTTAAAGGTAAACATACATAGCAAAATGAAATTGATTGATTTCTATTCATTTAGTGCACATTTTTAGAATTAAATTGTCAATATTAATTGTAACAATAAGAACATCAACAAGTAAGATTTTATATATGTTTCAAATGGCCCTGGAGTGAGTTCAGTATAAGTCTCATGGCACTTAATATGTTAAACACAATAAACGTTGAGCCTTAGTTTCAGAAACCTTGAAATGTGAAAAATATATTCATCATAGAATGGAAAAAAGAAAGTGTTGCAATATGGGCTTTAGGTGCTGTAAGAGATGGGTGTACATAACCCAGGGAAAGAATCCTTTCTACTCTCTCTGAGCTGGGTCTTGCTTGTTTTCTCAGGTAGACTGTGAAGAGAAGTAGGTTTCAGTAGACTTTGAAGATTTGAACCTCTGGCCCTTCAAAGCTACGTGGCATGAGACAAAGGACTTAAACTTAAAGCCAAGCTTCCCCTTCCGTGACATGGAGGTCATGATTTTAATAGAATCTACCTAGTTGCCAGTAGCTGCCATTTACCAAGCACCTACTATGTACCCAGCCTGGGCCAAGTTCTTTAACTGTATATATATATGATTTAATCTTCAGTTGTAGAAATTATTAGCCCAATCCGGGCACATGGCAAGCACTCACCAAACAGATCTATTGAATGGATATTAGTTTTGCTCATTGTTGATGTGGTGTCTGCCTGCTCAGTGTTCATTCACCCTTTTTCTGGTAAGAGCACTCAGAATTCCCTTTGAGGAGACACCTCTGCCACTGTCAGCCCACACTGGCGGAGCTGTTCTCTCCACCCCTCCTGGGGGGTCCCAGAGCTGGGATCGGACCCAGTGAGACCGGTGACCCCCTGGGTGCCAGTGATTGCTTCAGAGATGGTGCCTGACCCCAGCCTGCTGGAACTATGAAGAAGATGCCTCTCGCTGCTGGGGTTGCCAGATGGGTGGGAAGTGAGCCGGAAGCATCTTGCTATGACATCCTCAGTGTCTGTCTGGGAGGAGGGCCAGAGGAAGGAGATGGATTCTGTCAGAGCATTTGGATCTAGCTGTGCCGGTCTAGCCCAAGGCTTTTCAGAAAATGTCTCAGTTACTTAAGCCAATACATTCCCTTTTTAATTCTTTTGGTTTAAAGCTGTTTAGGTTGGAATTTTATAATTTATGATGAAAAGTCTTCTTTGACACAAACAGAAATTTTTATTACTATGATGATAGGCTTGCAATTATTATAATGAGGCTTAGTGTGTTCTAGGAGAGGAGAAGATCAGTGTAGCCACAGCATAGGGGTGCCTGTGTGTGTGTTTGTGAGTGTGCAGTTGAGCCCATGTTAGGCTCTTGGATATCTTAGTAGTGTCTAAGACATGGCCCCTGCCAGTGAACAGCCTAGAGTTAACTAACTGTGCAAGACTGGAAACGTGTTCAAAGAGTGGCGCACCTAATAGTTGCTGGAAGAATTCCTAGGAGAGAGGGAGTGTTTGTTTAGGGCTTGGGAAAGGCAAGACTTGAGTCTGTTGGGCAGACTCTGGCCTGACAAAGGGGGTTGGGGATGGTGCTACAGGTGGGTGGTGAGCCTGACTCAGCACTTACCAGCCTTGACCCCTTGGGGAAATCACTCATTCTCTCTGTGCCTCAGTTTCCCCATCTGTAAAATGGGAATAAGAAGAGTATCTTCCTTAGAGGGTTTCTGGGAATATTAAATGAGATAGTACCTGGCACATAGTAAGCCTCTATAGTGTAAGCTATCCATTATTTTTTATTATTACTTCCACTCTACAATGCTTATTGAGGAGTACTGCACAAAGTGGGTACCCAGTAATTGAATTTTTCAAAAGAGAAAACCCAGGCTTGGAGTGGTGACGTTCCTTTCTCAGGCACTAACGACCAGGGGGAGAAGAGGCATGTTGTAGGAGTCCAGGGAGATCCTCAACCCCAAACCCAGCTCGAGGGTGTTACTGGGGGCATTTGGTTCCTTTTTCTTGCTCTCCCTGCCTATTCACTCCTTTGGAGGTTCCATCCTTGGCGTCAGCGCTCTGGGGGCTCCCAGCCCTGCAGAGGCCCTGACTGGTAGGCATAGCAGTGAAATTCCCCGCTGCTCTGGTCTTGCCTTGAGTTTTCTCTCTTACTCAGGCTGCTTTTATTCTGAATGTGGGGAGCATCTGCTTGCGGGATTTCCAGCACTCCTGGGCTCTTGCAGCTATGGGGTCTCGCTAACGTACGGTCCCTCCGTTACTACATCGAAAGACGATTTACCTAACAGATGGGCTCCTTTGAATATTTATGTCTGGACACATCTGTTCTGGACTTGAAAGTTTAATAAAGCTTTTCATTTTCTGAAGCGCTGGTGAAGCCTGTCTGTGGTGAGCCGACGGCCCCCTGGGGTCAGCTCCTCTGTGGGGACTCTGGGGCATGGGGGTACAGCCTGGGTCACCCCATTTGGCAGGCAGCCACACTCTCCAAACCTCTCCTCCTTCGGTGTGGTGAAGGAGGGAATGACTAAGGGGCTGGAGGCTGGTGGTGGGGCGCCAGCCCTGTGGCCGGTTGAATATATTTACAGAGAGGGAAGTGGCAACAGTTATTTGCAAAGAGCAGAGTGTTTTCTTGTACTTGTTCTTTCCTGGGGGAAGGTGGGCTCCTTGGTTTGGGTGAATGGTGGAGCAATCTGGCCTTGTCTGGGTCTTTGCCCCTACAGGGTACTGGGGCTCCTGGGGGTGTCTAGATGGCTGTGTAGAGAGAAAGCTTAGACAGCAATACTCTCGAAGCTGGGACATCCGGGGAGTTTGTCTTGAGTGCCTTGGCTTCTTAGTTCTTGCTGTCCATTCCATCCTCTCCTGACCTTGGTGGAATCCTTTAATGTCCCCACCTTCTTAGGCTCTGTTTCAGTCCATACAGGCTCCCAAGAAAGAATAAAAACAGGAGTAACAATAACATGCCATGCAACTCAAACATGTGTTGACAACAACGTGCCATGCAAACATGCATTGAGTTCTTCCATGTGCCAAGAACTGTGCTAGACATTTAATCTTTATTATCATGTCTAATTTTCCCCACAACACCAAGGTAACAGCCCTGATTACCTTTATTTTCCAGAGGAGAAAACTGAGGCACAGAGGGTTTAATTGACTTGCCCAAAGCCACACAATTACTAAGTGGGGCAGCCAGGATTTGAACCTAGGCCATCTCACACCTCTAAACTCCCAGTGCTTTTATTGCCTGATGATTGGAATCTGTCAGCCAACATTTTCCAAAATGTGATTTTTGGAACCTGTGATGCAGCGATCAGGTAACTCCAAATGCTATTTCCCCTCAGGTCAACTTAAAATACACATCAACTTCATAGAGGCTCCAAGGAGTCCTGGAGTCCAGAAACTTTGCGTAACTCTGTTTTCCAAATTTGTTTAACCACAAAATTTCTTTTCCTTAATACCATTGAACAAATATCTCAAGGATCTAATATACTGCAAGCTACTTTGGAAAATATTATTGAAAATGAGTGTTGGCTTAAAGTGTCATCTCTCCCAGGGATACTTGCACTTGACAAAGTTCAAAGCTTTAAGGTGCAGAAAGCAGGAGGGTGGGAGTGGGTAGAAATCAGATCGACGGAATTTTAGGTGTCATTAAGTAGAGAGAGTTTTCTTAAGGGGGAAACTTCATAAAGCTCTAGATTACTGTCTGTATGAATTAAAAAAATATATTATTTTAAAACTGTTCTAAACTTACAGAAATTTGCAAGAATAGTACAAAGAACTCCCGAGACCTCACTCAAATTTTGCCAATGTCCCAGTAACATCCTCTATCTCAATGGATCCACTCCAGGGTCACATGTGACACTCCGTGGTCATGTCCCTCTAGGCTCTTTCAATCTGGAACCGTTTTCCATTTTTCTTTGGCTTTCATGAATTTGGAAATTCTGAAGTACACAGGACAGTTATTTTGTTGAACTTCCCTCAATTTGTATTGCTCCATTGTTTCCTCTTGATTAGATCCAGGTTATGTATTTTGAGCCAGACTATCACGAATGACTGCATTTATTTTGTTGAAGTCTATGGGGTGGTAGGTACATGAGGTCTACTTGTCCCCTTGCTGGTGGGATTAACCTCGATCATTTGATTAAGATGGTGTCTGCAGATTACTCTACTGTAAAGTTACCCCGCCCTGATATTTAATAAATGTTTTGTGGGGAGGTATTTGATACTGTGTAAAATCCCATCCTTTCCTCCACCCTAAGCCACTAGTTGTAGCCTCTCTTTATGCTTCTTGCCTGAATTAGTTGTTACTATGGTGTTTGTCACATGGTGAATTTCTAATGCCATGACCCTTCTACGTTTAGTAGTTGTCTTTCTCCTACAAGGAAAAGCTTTCCTTCTCCCTATTCACTTAACAATTTATATCTGTGTATGGATTTATGGGTTTCTACTGTATTCACTGGCTGCAATCTGTTACTATTACAATTTATGTTGATGCTTTAATTTTTCCAGGTTTAGCCAGTGGGAGACCATTCAAACTGGCTTCTATATCCTTTTGATGTGTCTCCATCATTCTTGAAGCACTTCCTTACTTTTTGGCAGAACAAGATGTTCCAGGCTCATCTTCTACTTTCCCTGCTCTAGCCCTGGAATCAACCATTTCTCCGAGAAGCCCTGGCTCCTTTCAGTGGAGAGTTATATTTAGAAACTAAGATTTGGGTGACAGAAGTGCTCATTGCCAGTGGGATGTTGCTGCTTTCAGGCCTTATCAATGGGTAGAGCTAAGGGACTACATGTTGTATAACATACACAAATTAAGGTTGGGCACGGTGGCTCACGCCTGTAATCCTAGCACTCTGGGAGGCCAAGGCGGGAGGATTGCTGAAGGTCAGGAGTTCAAAACCAGCCTGAGTAAGAGTGAGACCCTGTCTCTACTATAAATAGAAAGAAATTAGTTGGCCAACTAAAAATGTATGGAAAAATTAGCCGGGCATGGTGGTGCATGCCTGTAGTCCCAACTACTTGGGAGGCTAAGACAGAAGGATTGCTTGAGCCCAGGAGTTTGAGGTTGCTGTGAGCTAGGCTGATGCCATGGTCACTCACTCTAGCCTGGGCAAAAGAGTGAGACTCTGCCTCAAAAAAAAAAAAAACACACAAATTAACATCTATGTTTATTTCATATAATATAGATCTAAACTGTTTCTATATATTAAAAACCATGAGTTCATATTGATGCTTCCAATTCTAGTCTGAAGTCATGGAGTACATTCTAGTTTTCTTCCTTTCTATATTTGTACCTTCTTTTCCGATGGAGAGAAACATGGCCCCTATTATCTCAACCCCTCTCTATGTGGTTAATCCCTCAATTCTCTGACTTTTGCTGTCCTTGTGTGTGGCCCTGACACCAGCTTGGGTCAGCCTCCCCCAGGGCTCCCATCTCATTCAGGTCTGCCTGATAATGGTGTTTTGGAAAAAAAAAAAAAAAAAAAAAGAAGAAGAAGAAAGGAAGGAAGAAGGGAAGGAGGGAGGCAGGGAGAGAGGAAGAAAGGAAGAAAGCTAATAACTATTTTGTAAAGAAGGGAGAGGAAGAGAAGGGAAGAAGGAGAGCCATATGAATTTTGCAACTTGGTTTTTATACTTAAAATGAAAAAAATCAGGGTTTGTGTAAACTCATTATCTTTTGATCCTCTGAGATATTAATTGATTGCGTTCTTAGTATTCCAATGGGCAGAACTAAGTGGGATTTATGTGGTGGCGTATTTCACCTCAGAATGAAAAAATCTCCAATCAGAGCAGCTCAATGATAGAATAGTCTTTGTTGCAGAGGAGTGAGCTCCCCGTCAAGACAGGAGTTCATTTAGTGACTGTGGGACCAGCAGGCGGAGTGACAGTGGGAGGATTTCTTGCACTGGGAGGGCAGTTGGGCCTCATGCCCATGGAGCTCTGTGCTGAGTTTGCGATAGTGGCGTAGCTGGAGGCCAGAATTTGATCAGGCTTCCCAAGAAGCAGTGACACCAAAGTCCCCCATGGGTGGGAGGCTTAGGAGGCCGACTGGGCTCCACAGGGGGCGTCAGCAGGGAGGAGGGTCTCCCAGAGTCCCCTGAGGGTGCAGCTTGGGAGCAGCACAGCGCAAGCTGCGCCGACGTGAAAGAGCTGTAGCGTCTTTGCAGGGCGAATTTGCATTTCAAGATGAAACATAGCTCTAGACTGAGACAGCCCTTGGTTCCAGTGCCAACAATCTAACGTTGGCTTCAAAGAAGAAACTAAAAATGTTCTTCTTGGAGAAGGTTCTGGCCCTTGTAGTAGTTCTTTTATTGTTCCCAAATGGACCACATACCGGGGTGCCTTTGTGATTGCTTAACAACGGTAACCTGTCAAACACAACAAGCAAAATCCTAAGCGGGCTTCCATCCCAGGAGCAAATCCGAGCATCACATGTTTCTATACTCTTGCGTCTTCATTTTTACAGCCCCCACCCCACCAATCTACCCAGAACTTCACCCTAAGGAAGCTGGAATTCTAACATCTTTTCGAATGTCAAAACAAACTGAAGTCTTAAAATTCTATATAATGCCAGAAAACATGATATCCACTGCCTGGGACCAGAAACAATTCAACAAACATTAGTTTGAAGGCCTTCTTCGTGCCAGCAACCCATCCTTGCTTTAAACTGTGCAAGAACTAAGCAAGGCGTCTGTGGTCCCATCTCACAGATGAGAAAACTGAGGCAGAATCAGGAGCAGTAACAACCTGCAGCGTCAGGTTATATCGTCCTTTCTCGATTCCCACAGAGCGAAGTGGTGAAGTGGTTGCCATGTCGCTGGGGAGGAGGGGAACGGGGCTCGCTCACCTTTCCCAAAGTGAAAGGAAACGTCAGCGCTTGTGACTGTGTCTTGTTTTCCTGATGAAGGTGTTGTAAACCAGAACTATTTTGGACTGGCAGTCAAATCCTAGTAACGCCCTGCATCTGGGCACTTCTTTAACATTTGCGCAAAAGCCTAACGCTTGCTAGAGGGTTTGTGTTAATGTGTTTGTTAAAGTTTATCTGCATGTGTATTTTTCAGTATGAAGTGTTTGTGATTTGGGAGTGACTTTTGTAGGCGCATAACCACTTTAGTCGCTGTGAATCCTGCAGAACAAGCTGCACCACCGGGAATGGTAATGATAGTGGCTGTGGAGCAAATTGCTGCATGCTAGGCCACACACGCACTATCTCCTCAAACCTTCACAGGGGCGGAGGGAGAAAGGTTAATTTGCAGAGGAGGAAATTGAGGCTCAGAGAGGTTGTCGCTTAGTCCACGTAAAGCCCCACAACTAGAAAGTAGGCAGAGTCAGGTTCTAAACTCAGACTCCTCTGACTGTAGGGGGCGATGTCCACCACATGACACTGTCCCTCACAGAGCACCGTCCCGGAAGTCAGGTGGGCAAATGCTGGGCAGCAATGGGCCACAAGGGGGCCCGGAGAAGTAGCTACGTAAGAGTTAAAAAAAAAAAAAAATTCTACCAGGGAGGTTTTTCATGTCTTTTCCAAAGGCCAGAGTTCAGATTTATGATGTTGGAATATTCATGAGTTGCTGCAGTGTGCAAGACTAGGGTGCTAGAGAGAAAAGTTTCCTGTGATAGAAATTAACCCAAGACGAGGGCTCCTCTGAACTAAGGTTCAGATATGGCAGATGTGATCAAAGCAACCACAGAACCCACTTGGGAGGCAGGGGATTCACGTCTTAAAATGGTGATTAATGATTTGGAACATGGCATTCCTGTTTTCTTCCATCTGTCCAACCAACCATCTATCCATTTATCCATTTTTCATCTGCTATTTGCATAAGCCCCTACTGGAGACAACAGAGGTGTACTAAAGCCCAACCCAAACCAACCCTTGTGAGTGGCTTTGGATCAAATTGGGGAGAGATAGATGCGTGCAAGAATAGATAAACCATAAATCAAAGACGTGTCTGATTAAGTATCAAAATGAGTGGTCCAGAAAGTGGGTGCTCTTCGGGGACCTAGAAGAGTGGGTCATTGAGGAAGTGATATGGCTGGTCTGGCCACCCTGGTTGCCTTCAAGGACTGCTGTGTCACCCGTGAGACTGCCAGGAGTCCAATTAGCTTCAGTCTTGATATGAGCTGAGCTGGAAACTTACATGTACAGTCTGCCCACTGCTGAGATACAGTTTGGGTCTCTGCAGCTCTCTGTTTGGAAATGAGATGTCATCTTTCATCTTGACTATCAGTGTGATGGTCCCCCAAGACTTCGAGAAGAGGGAATAAGCAGGGATTCATTTGAGGAAGGACCGTTAACTCTTCATTCCCTAATTTCACTGCCAAAACATAGTGAGAGTTTGTAGGTTCAAAGCCAGAAAACCCAGCTTACAAAACCAGCTCTCCAGCAGCAGAGGACCCTAGCTTTTATGACCTTGAGAGTCTGCAAGGTTGACAGTAGGGGACCCAGACACTGAGGGGGCTGTGAGTGTGAGGTGCAGACGTATGTGACATAATTAGGGAGCCTTTATGAGGAAAGCAGGGAGAAGTCATTAGGGCTGCTGTTTAACAAAGGGAAACTTCCTGCTCCCACCACCCTATTAAAGAGCTGCTTTTCAACTGTGTTGAGCTTCTTTGATCCCCGAAGGCTCCTGATGTTTTGCTCACATCCTGTCATGATATTTAATGATGCTTCACATGTGCACCAGGAGCACGGCCCAACTTAGCATCATTTGGAGAAAAGCACTGTAACATGACAAGATTTTGATGTGGTTGCTCTCATGGCAAGGTTAGTGAGGCAGCTATGCAGACACCAGCGAGAGTCCCAGTTCCACCCGGCAGTGGAACCGGTTGAAAGGAATGATTGAGAGGCCAAGATATTGCCAAATTCTTTGGCAGAAGCTTTGTTTATATTAGGGGGTCTGCAGCATCAGCTGGTCCACTGCTCAAGAGAAGAAAAAAAAAATTTGGTCTTGGACAATCTTCTTTCAAAAGGCCGAGGAATGTTTTGGAGGAATGGATCTTCTTCCAACCTGTGGTCCCCTGGGATCATACACAGGAACAGCTGCTAAAAGGAAGATTAATAGGCCCTTAGAGACCATGTAGCCCATACCAGATCCATGAATCCTACACAATTCCTGGCAGGCAGTGTTCACTGTTCCCTCGTCTGCCTCAATAGCCCTGGAGAGGAGGAACCCGCCACTGTAGGGCAGCACCAGCCCACTGTGGTTGCTCTGATGGTATAACAACTCCTCTTCATTTAGTTGCCTCTTGCAACTTCTAGGGTGGGTCAGGCGTCTGCACTTGACAGCTACACAGAACTGGACTCTTCTTGGTCAGAGTTCTTAAAAAAATCTACGGCACTTGTGAGGGGTCCCCAGAACATTCTCATTTTTGGGTTAAGCACCCTACTTCTGCTACCATTCCTCCCATTCCCTGGTTTCTACACCCAGATATCTGGTGGTGCTTCTTGGAATATCCCGGCAGGACAGCTTTACCACCCTTGTTTTTTAAATGCCAATTTAGTTTGCCTCGGTCTCCTTGGTAGCTATTTATATTAAGCCCAGGTCTCTGAAATGGGAAAATAATCTCAACCTACAAGACAATAATTTGGGTTTCCTTTCAAATTCCAGAATGAATCCAAGTTCACTGGGTTCATTGGATTCATTGGATTCTCTGGCTATTTGGATTAAAAGTATATCAAGGGCTTCCTGCTTGGACCTCTGTCTTTGGTGATTTTACCCAGAGGACAGTCTGACTGCCCCACAAATGCATGCACAGTGGTTTGAAGCAAACCATTCCCAGCTGCCTCTTAGTGGAGATGTCTCTGAATCCATCCCATTCTTTCCACCTGTGTTGTTACCACCGTGTCCAGGCCCTATCATTTCTGTCCTGGATTACAGCTGGGACCTAATACCTATTCCTGAACCTTTCCAGTGTGTTCTCTAAATAGCATCCATGATATGTTTTTTGTTTGTTTTAAAGATAAATTGTCAAAAGCATTTCATCAGCTTCCTATTGCACATTTAACAAAACCCAGACATGCTATCATTGCCTTGAAGGCCCTGCAAGATCTGTTTACTTCTCCAGGGTCATTTGGAACTTCTCTTCCCCCACTGCTACACTATCCGCACTGGCTACCTTTCAGTGCCTTGGACACTCTGGCTTCTTTCTCCCATGCTGGGCTTTTACATGTGACTCCCTTTGCCTAGAATGCCCCCTCCCTGCACCGTGCTGTTTGCCTGGGTGGCTCCTTTGCATCTTCAGATCTTAAATATTATAGGCTTAAATACTCCATCCATGGACAGGCCCTCCCATACTTCAGATGCCCTGATATCATTGTCTGTCCGTGCACAACTTACCTTATAGAGCTGATCACAATTTGTAATTATATATTTGTCAGTTTACTTGCTTATTTTCTGTCTCCCCTTGCCTCCCCCCCCCCTCCCCGCCTCTAGATTCTGACCCCATCAGGCCAGGGGCTCGTCTTCTCTGGTCTCCAGTGTATGTCTGGCCATAGCTCAGCTCCTGGTGCACAATGAAGGTTCAATGTGTACTTGTTGAATGAATGAATAAGTAGATGGATGAATGAAGGCAGTGGCATATTTGTTTCCAACTGTCCATCAACTCGAATACAAGATTCATTCTTGAGTTATAAGCTTCGTGTTTTAGGAGAAACCTTTAAAGACAAAATGGTCTTGCTGAAATAAGCATCCCTTTTGCTTTCTTTATTCTCCCCATCCCAACAAGATAGTGTTTTATTAGAATCTCATCAAAATGTAAACACAGGCTCCCATTGTCCTGGTCGAATTACAGATTTTCCTCTTAGGTTTGTATCACTTTTATTTTTGTCAGGCTGAGCATATTTTTAAAAGAGCCCATTTTTGGGTGTTTTAATGCTCTATCCAGATGAAAACAGAGAAGAATTTGAGATTTTGAGCATCATTTATCGCTCTAATTCCAAAATAAAGAATTCAGATGTCTTTACTTTTCATGCACACTTAATTACCCTGCAACTCCACCCAAAATCACAGATTGAATCACAAATGAAGAGAGCTACCTCTAATCAAACCGATGTTTGCAGGTGTAATCTCTGAACTGGAAAATCTTTGTTAGTTTCTTAGGGCTGCCATAACAAAGTCCCATAAACTGGGTGGCTAAAAACAACAGAAGTTATTCTCTCACAGTTCTGGAGGTGAGGAGTCTGAAATTGAGGTGTCAGCAGGGTTGGCTCCTGTTGGAGGCTCTGATGGAGAATCTGTTGCATGCCTCTCTCTTACCTTCTGGTGGCTACTGGCAATCCTTGGCATTCCTTGCCTTGTAGACGTATCACTCCAGTCTCTGTCTCTGTTTTCCCCTCTCTGTCTCTGTGTCCATGTATGTCTCTCTTCTTTCTCTTAGAAGGACACCCATCATTGGATTTAGGGCCCATCTTAAACCAAGGTTTGATCTTGATATCCTTAACTTCATTACATCTGCAAAGGCCCTGTTTCCAATTAAGGTCACATTCTCAGGTACCAGGATCAGGACTTGGACATATCTTTTTTGAGGACACAAGACTCAGTTGTGAGATACAAAGAGGCAAAGTGACTTGCCCAAGACACATCACTGCTTACTGACAAAATCAGAACCACAGCAGTTCTTTTGATCCTAGATGAATGCTCTTTGCACTCTACTGTATTGTTTCTCAAAAGAATAAACTCTTTGGCTTCTAAGACAGTTTCTTTCTCACTGTCTCTGTCTCTGTCTCTCTCTATCTCACACACACGTATGTATTATTTATTTTTCAGTATTAGAATCCCTTTTATGACCTAGGAATTGATTATACAAGCCTCTGTAGACATGAACTACATTAGTCAATCTAGTCCAAATTATGATCAAACTGTTGTGTGAAGGTGATATTTTTGTCTGTTTGGAAAAGAAGATAAAGGATCACAAAATATATTTTTTGCTGAGCTGATTATATCTATGTGGCATAATTGTATCTGATGATCAATGGCAGCTATTCAACCTCTTATTATAATAATTCAAATGATAATTTCCTCAATTTTGTCTTTGACTGCATAGGCTGGAAGCATTTGGTCCTTCTAGCAAGAATCCAATAGGTAGCAGCCAAGGTTGGATTGGTCATGTGACTCCAAGGCAGGGCAGTGGTCCTTGACCATGTTCTGCCCCAACACCCACCCTAGATGATGGTCACTCACAATATACATGCCAATGAGCCCACCTAGGTTTTCACAGAATTCAAACCATTTTGCAGAAAAATAAAGCAGATAGAACCACAGTCATTTCCTTTTTCTCATTTTCTTTTATTTGGTGGGGGAGAAGTGTGAAGAGACTTGATATTCATGAAAGCATTTTATAAGCCTGTGAGTAATGAAATCCATCTTTTAAAGATGTTATGCATTTTACAGGCTTTCTTAATCTGTCCTTGCTTTTCTTCTTCCTTATAAAAAATTTAGTGATGATTAAATTAAAAGAAAACGGAAGTCATAATAAAATAAAAACTCACAAGCTCCACAGTAATTTGTAATTGCCACAAGTATTAATGGCACATCCTTAATTGGCACCCACTACTCCTGTGGCCTAGATATGATAGGAATATGAGTATGTGTAAGTTCCTTTTATCTGGCTGCTATTCTACCCCTTCCTCTCCCACTCAAGAGTGTGTTGAGCCAAGTGACTGGATAGATAACAAGTAATCCATTCCTAAACTATACGGCTAAAGCTCATCATTACATGGCCATGTAATTGAAAACCCAACCTGAAATTTCTTTACCAATAAGAATTCACCAACCTCGGCACATTAACTTGGTCCTCAGCCCAGTGCCCCTCGTGGTGGCTAGATGGCTGCTGCAGCTCCATGCATGTGACATCCAAGCATGAGGACATTCAGCAGGGAAAGAGAAACCTCTCTTCCTTGTGTCTTTTTTTCCCCTCCTAAAGTAAGAAACCTTCCCTAGAAGTCCCCAGTAGACCTCTACTCCCATTTCACCAGCAGATTTGGGTCACATTTGCACCCTAGACAGATCCCTGGTAAGGAAATGGAACTACCACCATTAGTTTAGCTAATCACATAGTCTACTAGGGGGATAGGTTACTCAAACAAAATTGAATTCTGTTCCAAAAAAACAAGGGAGTATATCAGGACAATTTTGTTTGCAAGTGTTAGGATGTCTAGATAAAAATGGCCTAAACAATCATAAAAATTCCATTGTCTCACATAACAAAGATACTATAATAGGTAGTTCCACAGTTGGTAAATTTAGCAGCTTAGGGACATGAGGTTCCTGTTGGCATCCCATAATTCTTTTGACTTTATCTATATGATTAGTTTTACTTGTGGCATTCACAGCGGAAATGCTTACATTCAAATGCAGGCAGAGGGCGGAATCCCTGGCTTATGTTCCCTTTTTAGAACACTGCAAACTTTCCCAATGACCCACAACAGTCTTCTCCTTATATCTCATGGGTCATGGTTATGTCACATGCTGGGGCTGGATCTGTCACTAGCAAGTGAGTGGAATCAACACGATTGACTTATATGAATCAACATTTAACATTTACCCTTGGGATGGAAGGGGGATGTCCTTGGCTGAAGACATAGGTGAGGAAGGGAGGGTTGCTGCAGACATCTGGAGACTACTCAGGCATCTGCCAGCAAGAAAGAAGGGGCTGGGAGTGACCTTGGGGAGCATATCACATGTCAGAGTCTTTATTTTGCTAGTTGGAAGGATTTAACTATGTATCTCATATAAAAGAGGGGTGTTCATGTTTGATTGGAAAGTTTTAAGGGCCACAGACGTCTCCGTGAGAAAGATGTGGAATGTTGCAGGCATTTCTATCTCATCAGAGCAGAAGCTGGCAAGGCTTTGCTCAGGATTTCTTCTTATTTGGGCTAGAAGCAGAAAGAACTGGTAACCCTTTCGGAAGTAAGAGAGCTACTCAAATGGGCTGCTCATGGAAGTCCCCTGGTGGGCCCCTGGCATGGAGGGGCCGGGAGAGGCACAGACCTCCTCCTCTAGCCCAGCTTCCTGATTTAGAGCTAAGAAGGGAGATTCACCTTGCACCCCATGCCCCTTGCTGTCAACATAGGGCCTTTCCTCTCCCACTCCCTCCGGGTTGTCCAGAGATGCCTCTGGGATCTGCCAGTCTTCTTCCTTTCCTGTTCTATGGGACACCACTGAAAAGCAGCCATGTCAAGCAGGGGGTGTTTTTATTGCAGCTTTTCATCGGGATATGAGACATCTGTGTAGTTGTTCTGTTCCCGGGGCTCACAATTTGTAGGCATCCAACTTGACTCAAGTCTCTGCCTTGACACCTTCCACTTTCTCACTTTCAGCAGTTTGACTCAACGTGGTTCCCTAACTTTGCCACCGCTAGTCTGCATGCTGAAATGGGGTCAAGCCATGCCATCGAGGAATGGGAAGGCCGTGCATAAGTCTCTAAAATAGGGACAATGAGGCTTGGCTTGGCCAGGCACGGTGGCTCAAGCCTGTAATCCTAGCTCTCTGGGAGGCCGAGGTGGGCGGATCATTTGAGCTCAGGAGTTCGAGACCAGCCTGAGCAAGAGTGAGACCCCATCTCTACTATAAATAGAAAGAAATTAATTGGCCAACTAATATATATAGAAAAAAATTAGCCGGGCATGGTGGCACATGCCTGTAGTCCCAGCTACTTGGGAGGCTGAGGCAGCAGGATTGCTTGAGCCCAGGAGTTTGAGGTTGCTGTGAGCTAGGCTGACGCCACGGCACTCACTCTAGCCTGGGCAATAAAGTGAGACTCTGTCTCAAAAAAAAAAAAAAAAAAAAGAGGCTTGGCTTGGTAACAGCAGTGCATACTATACAACGAAGATGTTTGTACTGTGCAGGAATCTCCTTCTCTTTTCCCTCCTCTGAAGACTTGCTCCCTTTCGTTTGTGTTTTATAATCTGCTTGTTTGTTTATTTGGTTGTTTACTTATTTATTTATTTGTGGCAGTGAAAGCTGGACCCCATTACCTGATGGCCAGGCTCCAGGACGACTGCTCTGGACTCATCCTTCATTAATATTCACTCAGTGCAATGCAAATCACTCTGGAGGCCTCTCCTCTGTGGGACGCTTTAACGTGGCAGTTATGAAAGCAGCTCAGACCAAGCTTGATTAGCATAATAATGAAGCTTGGGCTGCAGCGTTATCATCCTCAAAGGAAGTAGCTGGAGTGGTCACAGAGCCTTGCACAAGTGCCGCTTTAGGATACAAAAGGACAGGGTGGGGATATGAGGATGGCAAATGTGGAATATGGAAGGGGGTGCACTGGGGGTGGGAACTAGCAAGGCAACGAGGAGAGCTTGTTTGCTGTTCCTTTGCCTTGTTCCTGAGAGGTGCCTGCAACTACAGAACGTCCCTTAGTAGTGGCCCTTTAGAAATTCACAGGTGTCTGTGCTCCCAAAACAATTTAGCATTAGTGTCTCCTCTGGTAGAAGAAAAAAAAAGGCAGCCCACAGTAACACCAAGCTCTTTTAGATGTCCAATAACTCCTTTAAACAGGCTGGGTGGGCCTTATTATCTCTCTGTTACAGAGGAATACCCACCTACCCACCGTTCCATCCAACCAAACATTTATCCATCTGTCTGAAACCACCTTTTATAAAAGTATTAAAATGCCACAAGGTAGAAACTATAGTGGGGGCCTGAACTCTGTGAATGTATAGGCATAATTAAAATCTGTATATAACCAGCCATTGTCCCCTAGTTTGCTTTCCTATAATTGCTACTCAGGAGTCACATAGCTGATGGTCATAAAGATTCTTAACTTTCTTAATTACTCCCATAGATAACACCACTCTTGTGAAACCTAAGGCTAGTTTTTGAGATATCTTCTAGGCCCTGCATTCAAGTGGAAGGTGGAAAGGCTGACCCATCCAAACCAGTGGCCCATACTGAGGAACTGACTCAACTGGTCTTGTGAACCCCACCCAAGAACTGACTCAGCACAAGAAGACAATTTCCATAACCCTATGGTTCCACCTCAAACCCAGCCAATCAGTAGACCCAATTGTCTATCCCTTGCCCACCAAACTATCCTTAAAAACCCTTTATCCCAAATTCTCAGGGAGATGGATTTGAGAAATTCCTTCTGTCTCCTCATATGGAGCCTGCAATATTAAACTCTTTCTCTGCTGTAACCCCTGCTGTATCAGTGTGTTGACTTCCTCTTGAGCAGTGGGCAATGAACCTGGTAAAGCTATAACACATCCATCTTCTATCTTCCTCCAGAAATGATTTAAGGCAGTTTCCAGAGGAAGTACCCAAATTCTCCATGCTAGGAAGAGGCACTGCTCACATGTGAACTCAGATTTGCTATTACTCTCCCCCCTACACCATAATTCTTTTATTTTTCAAATGTAATTTTATTTTTATTCAGAATATTATGAAGGTACAAATGTTTTGGTTACATGGATTGATTTTGTATTGCTTGAGTCATGGTTATAAGTGTGCTTATCACCCAGATAGTGTACATTGTACCCGTTAGGTATTATTTCACCCATTCTCTCCTCCCCCTCCCACTCACCCACCTGTATGATTTCTGTTGAGTTCACTTCCATCGGTGCACATGAATGCTAATCAGTTAGTTCCAATTTGACAGTGAGTTCATGTGGTATTTACTTTTCTATTCTTCAGATACTTCACTTAGGAGAATGGTCTCCAGTTCCATCCAGATTGTTGCAAAAGACATTAATTCACTTTTTTAAATGGCTGAGTAGTACTCCTTGGTATACATATACCACATTTTATTAATCCACTCACAAATTGATGGGCAATTGGGTTGATTCCACATCTTTGTGATTGTGAATTGTGCAGCAATAAACATTGTGTCTTTTTTCCTTTGGGTAAATGCCCAATAGTAGGATTGCTGGATCAAATGGTAGGTCTACTTTTAGTTCTTTGAGGCATGTCCATACTCCTTTCCATAGATGTTGTACTAGTTTGTAGTCCCACCACCAGTGTATAAGTGTTCCTTTTTCTCTGCATCCGTGCCAGCATCTATTGTTTTGGGACTTTTTCCATGATTCTTTTAAAATCACTTAAAAAATACAAACCAAGGACCATATGTCCTGACTCTTAAAGTTAATTGTCAAGAAACAGGTCCAGCTAGATCTCAGCTGATCCACATTTATTCCCTTCCAGTTGTTTTTGCAGGCGAGGGATCCTCACTTGAGTATGCCGTATGCCACTACAGAGCCACTTAATTGGCCATTGACCCAATCTGGGTGTAGTAACTTCAATTTTCACATTTTAAGCTATTGGCTATTTTGCTGGATTTTTACAAACCAGGGATCAGCTGTTCTCTCATTAAACAGACATGGAAAACAGCAGGAAAGATGAAGCATACTCAGGCTCTTGCCAGCCATGTAAAATCAAGCACTAAGTGGAAAGAATGGTCTGGATAATTCAAGAAAATCTCCTTAAACCCCTCCCTCTCCTTTGCCAGCACATGCATATAGAACAGGCAGAAAGAAAATCTCTATTGAAAAGAGGAACCGAGGACTGCAGCTGGTTTGTCATAGAGGCCAGTGGCATAGTCACATGTGAATGTTTAGGAAAATACCCTAATGGCCTATTTGGTGTGAAAGCTAAAGTCTCCTCACCCCACTCCCCCAACTCTAGGGGATGACTTGGAAAGGAGAGGAGGCAAAAGGAGATCAGAAGTACTCTATATAATAAAAGTGAGAGAACACAGAAAAGTAGATGGGAGGAGGGGGTATGATCCCCAGACAGGAGCCATTTGATGGGAAGTGGGGTGGGAAGGAGGACTAGCATCGGTGAGGGAGACCCTGGGGTGGGAATGGGCTAGAAGCTCTAGTTTTAAGTTGTTTGTGTGCTGTGATAGAACTCTTGTCTGTAATCCCCAACCTTTAGTAAAAATCTATTTGCAATATGCAACAGCTTTAGTGTGGGTGATGCTTTGGAGGTCTAACAGGCAAGGGTACATTCATCTGATACGGGACAGAAAGAAGGGGGTGGCCACAGAAGGGGAAGTGTGACAGCTTGGGAGATCACCGGGACAGGAAATCTGAACAAGAGGTGACCATGTAAGACCCCTGGGAATCAGCTAAAAATCTTCCCTTACATAGGATGGGTCTTAAGTCAGATTTCCTCCCAGATTTAAAAGCAATGGGATCCCAGAGGTTTACCTAGACAGAATATGTTTGCTTCTGTTTTCTTGAAGCTTTGATGGAAATCTGAGCTAGAATGACTGTTGCTTCAGGCCCCTGTATCTTTTTGCAGTTTGCCATCCAAGATCAGTTGCCAGGATGTCACATTCATATAGTTCTTTGCAGTTTATAAACACTTCACATTATTTCACTTAATCTTCACAGCACTTTGGGAGGGAAACTGAAAACCCAAATCACTCTGGGAACATTGATGTATTTTTTGTCATTAACTTAGTTTGCTCTCAGAAAGTGACATAACTAGTTGTATATGCAAACACAATACTTAATCCAGTGTCTATAGAGGGAAGAAGATATTAGCATTTCAAGGCTCTTGGTTGATGGAGGTGGGAGTAAGGGATTGAGATTGCAGCCATGGAACAGTTTCTCTTCCTATTTCTTTTTAAGAGTTCCAGTTTCCCTTCAAGTTTTAAGGATGAGCTAAGAAGGATTAGCACATGCAACCTATTGAAGCAGTGACCACATGTGGTCCTGTCTCATAGTTGCAGTCAAAGAAATAGTCCAAAAGACAATTTTTATAATATCTCTAGTTCTTATAAATTTTGTATCCATCATGAATTGGATACAAAGTCCACAGAAACATTTCTAAACAAGTGCCTTTTCTATCTTATTAATTGTCTCACATTCTCTTGGTTCTCTGGAGTGACTTTTTTAAACTTTCTGAAAAACCACCCCTTTCAGGTCTAGCCTTGGTGTCTCTATTCCTTCTGTCCCTTGCTGTTTCCCACCTCCCCTGACCCCCACCTAGCCAAATTCTGTTCATGGAATTTCCAAAGAACAGACCTGGCAATGGCAGAGCCCTCCTTAAAACAAAAGAAGGGGAAGAAACTGAGTCAGGAAAGTTAGAATATGCTTTTGTGATAGGGGGAAGAGAAAGGCTAAAAATATGAAGGATAATTTTGTTCCACCACAATTATGTAAATATTTTGGGGCTGTACTAAATACATGTTAAAAGTTAATCTGGCATTTACTAATAGTCACGGTAATTATTTTGTTGTATATTAATAAGGTAATAAGTGGTAATGGTTTATGTAAATGGTGGCACTTAATTATTTTAAAGGAAGAACTGTGTTTTTATAATTGTTCATTTCTGGCTTTGCAAGTTTTTCAGTTTTACAGATAACGGCTATCCTGTTGACTCTTTGCCTGACACCACAGATATAGTTTAATTTTCAACTCAGGGACCCAAAACTAAGCACACTCTGACACAGGCATGTCAAAAGACAAATACTTGTCAACTTCAAATAAAGAGATCTATAAATTTGGAAAGGAGAGCTTTATTTCTTATAAAGGGTTGCAGTCTGCAGGCTGGCCATGTACCCTCCAGACTGGGAAGTGTGATTTCTGCCAAAAACCGAAAGCAGGCACTTGGAAAAAGGAAGGGTGAGACACGAGTTTATGCTGAATGGGTTGGCTAAGTATACATATTTAGCAGGTTACAGGAGGAGGTATGAATATTCATGAAGGGGCACACATGCATTGTAAGCAAACATGCATATTACATACATCCCATGTTCACTTTGGGGTGGAGACTTAATATTTAAATGTGGTAAAATTAGACTCTATACATTAAAAAGTGAAGCAAAGGACACAGGGGCATCTTGTGTGCAGCCTCTATAAATCAGCCAGAACCAGTCCGTGGTAGGTGGTCTTTTATCAGGAAGGAATGTGAGTCGGTTGTTGTATTGAAACTACAGAAAGGGGGGGAGTCTGGCTGCAGTGTCAGGCAATTCGTTGAAATCAGTGGTGGAGCAAGTTTTTTGAAAGGGCTGTTTCTGTTTAAGTCTTAGGAAAGAAAGTCTAATGACAGGTATCGAGGGAGGGGGTATAATAAGGCATGTTTGACCTCCTGTCTGGGCATGGCTGGGAACTCTGTCTTTAAGGTTTCTCTGGGGTCCCCTTGGCCAAGAGGGGATCTGTTCAGTTGGTTGGGGGGCTTAGGATTTTATTTTTATTTCTTATACTTAAATGTAATTCCTCAGAAATATCAGTTCCAATAATTTTTCTACTAATCCTTTATGACTCAGGGCTGCAGATGATTGTGCAAACATTTCTTTTTTTTTCAGAATGTCTTAAAATAATTAAAGCTGGTTTGTCTTCAAGATCAACCTTATGGTGCTCCACAGTTGCGATGTCATTTTGGGGGTGAAAAGAAGGTCCTCCTGTCCCCTGCATTGCTACCCCCTCTTTGCTGAAATTACTTCACTATTTTGAGCATTCCATTTTCTGAGCTCAAGGAGAGGTAACACTTGGACTGTAGTCATTCTCACCTCTCCAAAGAGAAGCTGAGTTGGGAGGCATTGTAGGTGCTAAAAGGGTGATGCTTATCCAGTTTTGAGGTAAGCCTATGCTAGGATACTCATGCCTGACTTTCTAGGAACTAAGAATCTAGGCTTTTGTCAGTTCTGGGAAATACATTGGGTCGTGCAGGTGGTTGGATCAAGGTAACAGCAGGAAAGGGAACTTGGGGTTTTCTGCAGCTTGTAAGAAAGCCTTCTCCTTAGGCATTTGGAAGCTGACTATCGGTGTCTTGTGGGCCTGGGAGACTGCTCTTTTCCCCAGCTGCAGGCAGGGGAGCTTGCATTTCCCTTCTGGGTAAGGGGTGTTGTCCATTTACCATGATATTGTGGGGCTTTGGGTAGCAACCTTTTTAACTGACTGAAGAACAAAGAGAGAAGAAAAAACAGTTGAAAGTCTTACCCGAAGCCCAGTCTGGCTGTAATTTTCTTATTTTTCCTTCTATCTTTAGCTCTTCTTTCTTCTCTGCAGGTAATCCAAGGCTACTTTTCTCCCCCACCCTTTTCCTCTCCCAAGTTATTATTTAAAGTCCAAGGGCTTCTGGACAGCTCCTCTCTGCCTCTGAACTGCAGGGAGGGTGGGCAGGGATCATGGGGCCAGGTGCTCACTGTCATTCTTCCCGACAAGGTGGGGCAGGCTCTCTCCTCCAAAGCCTCAGAGCTGGGCTGATAAGTAGCCGTGTCAACTGCTTTCTACCAGAATGGCCCCTCTTTCTCCCTGGAGTGCAACACCTGCGCCTTCGGTGGGCGCAAACAGGGGAGGGAAGGGAGGGGAAAACTGCTGGAGGTTGCACCAGCCAATTCATTAACATCATATAACCAAGGCGAGGGGGAGCTCTTGAACCTGGTATGCAAACTTATGCAAAATAATATGTAGATTATCCCAGGTTCAGAATGAAGAGTTCTGGAGGTCTGGTATTTTTCTTAAACAGGAAGTCTGGTATTTTTCTTAAACAGGAATTCAGTACTGCTGGATCTCAGAGAGAACAGGAAGTGGGAAATATTTTGAGTGAAACAGTTAATTAAGTCCTTCATAATTCAAGTCCACAATAATACCCACCATTTTCAATTTGGTGAATATAGGTAAGTCTTGCTCCACCTATAGGTTCAGTTGTATCACTCTGTTCTTCAAAAATTTCAATCTTGAGGGCTCCAACTGGCCTCTTGGCCATGCTGGACTCGTATTTTCAGTGCACCTGGTCACCATGCATTTCTATCTCTGAGATTTGCTAAAACCTTTGCAGAGTATCAAATAGCCATGTAATATGTTATGAGTTATGGGTTTCAGAGCTAGACTTGGGTTTGAGTCCTGACTGTGGATAACATTACATAACCTTAATGAGCCTTTGTTTTTCTCTTCTGTAAAATGGAGACAATAATATCAATCCCATCACGGTTTTTGCAACAATTAAATGAGGTATTGTATTTGAACCACATAGCATGCTGGTGCGTACATAGTAAGCTCTGATTATTATCTAAGTCTAATGCAAATTTTAAGGCCCAGTTTGAGTCCTACCTCTCTCATGAAAGTTTTCATTTCCACCACAGCTTGAAGTATAATCTCTATGTTCTCTTAAAGTATTAGCTGTGCAATTCCTCTAAAAATTAAAAATGCATTGCTTCATGACTTATCTTTTGTTGTTTGTCTTATTAATTAACCTTGTGTTGTTGTTTAACAATCTCTTCACATCTTTATTTCTTGTCTTCCCAACTTGACTTTAGGTTTTTTAGGATGGAAACTATGTTTTCTCATTTTTAGCCTCTAAGATATCTGGAATACATCTGCACAACAAATACTTGATCACATTCCTCTCCATAAATTAAGAACCAGGAACAAAACACATCATTAAACACTCCTAAGTGGTAATTTAGACCATGCAATTTGTTTCTTTCCATAAGGAGCATATATTCTAACAAGATAGCCCCAACTTATGCTCCTATGCTTGTTTTCCGTCTTGCATACTCTATCTTAAAGAGGAACAATAAAACCGAAAGTTAGCCCACGGTTTCAAACAGAAGTTAATAGCAGGCCAGGTACAGTGGCTCACACTTGTAATCCTAGAGCATTGGGAAGCTGAGATGGGAGGATTGCTTGAAGCCAGGAGTTCGAGACCAGCCTGAGCAAGAGTGAGACCCTGTCTCTACAAAAAATAGAAAACTTAGCTTGGCAAGGCAGCACATGCCTGTAGTCTCAGCTACTCCAGAGGCTGAAGCAGGAGGATCTCTTGAGCCCAAGAGTTTGAGGTTGCAGTAAGCTATGATGATGCCACTGTACTCTAATTTTTAGATGAATTTAGTTCATGGCTATTTGATACTCTGGCGAGACTCTGTCTCAAAAAAAAAATGTAAAGTTAAGAGGTGAAGAGGTGCAGAGTCTCCTTAATTAGATCCTGCTTGTTGAAAAGCATGGTGTCAAGAATAGGACTCAGCATGCTTTCTTCCTCTTCACCTGATCTTATCAAGCCTTGAGAGTGGTTCAGCCACTGTACCCATTCTGAGTTCCAGGCACCTAGGTTTCAGGTTGGAGCACCATTATTGCAGAATTCTTACTTTTCCCTGGACTGAAGCTGATAATTTCCATATTTATTGAGTTGAAGTACCTGGATATGTTGCTTAGGGCTCTAGAGCAGTCTTAGGAAGCAGATAAGAAGATTTCTGTCAAATTGTTCAATGTTTTAAGAGACACACACACACAAATTTTTCCCTCTAACCACACTGTGATAAACAGGATTATTTTACAGTTAAAGTGATATAGTCTTTATTTGGGGTCATGTTTATTGGACAAGATCTCTTATTGTCTATACATGTTCCAATATGAGGCCAGAAAATGTGAACAATTGTAAGAGTTTCATATTTCTTTCAGGATCATTATGAGAGTGAATGAAATCTGCCAAGACCTTTGTTTTATATCCGTGGTAGAAACAACCAAATGCAAAAACAGGTTCAGAAAACCTTGGATTTTCCTTTTGAATGGAGTTGTTAATACTGAATAGCATGTGCACATTTGTTATATTTGCATATGAATATGAATTTGTCTGAGGAGTTGGTTTTTCACAAGAATTCATACCAAATAACAAAGTCATATTGATAAACCTGATGTCATCCCTGCCTTGTCCTTGGGTCAGCTGCGTCTCCACTGGACCGGTATTTGGCACCGACTTCCTGGCTGCTGCACAGGGGGTTGTTTTCCTCTTTCTTTTTGCCCTTCTGCTCCTCTTTTATTCTTTCTCTCTTGCTTTGTTGTCAAAACCACAAGGGGGTTTCAGTCTAGGTCTGGTTTCTCGTTGCCTAAAAATCCAACTATTGAGACAACGAGGATTGCCAAGGAAGAAAGGAATCTTTAATAGGACTCTCTTGTTGGGAGAACAGGAGAAGCTGCCTCAAATCCATCTCCCTGACTAAGAGGTATCATGAGCTTTTAAAATAAATGCCTTGGGTCAGGCCATGGTGTATCTCACAGGGGACTGCATACATTGGGGGCAGATTGTGGGGGACGGTGAATCTTGTCATCAGGAAGTCTGCTCTGGGGACTTCAGAGTCTCTACTCCTTTGTCTTATAGAAAATTCATCATTTTGAGTGTGGTGGCTCATGCTTATAATCCCAGCACTTTGGGAGGCTGACTTGAGGCCAGGAGTTCGAATACATCATTTCTGGAAAACAACTCAAAAGGGTCAAGTAGCTAGTTAAGGGAGAGGATTTTAAAAAACATACTTCATCTTCTACCTCTCTCTACCTTTCATCTTTAACTCTTTTTTTTTCTGCCTTTCTTTTCTTCCTTGACTTTTTTCCCAGCAAAACACCAGTAACTTATACATTGAGTGAGTGATATCTACCAGTCACCTTATTATTAAAAAGTACTATCTTGGTGTAAATAAATAAGGTTTTAACAAAAAAAAGTTCTTATAAAAGAAAAAACCAAATGAAAATAACCATGACGTTGATAAAGATAATTTTTCTTTTTTGAGACAGGGTCTTGCTCTGTTGCTCTGGGCAAGAGTACAGTGGCATCATCATAGCTCACTGCAAACTCAAATTCTTGGGCTCAAGTGATCCTCCTGCCTGAGCCTCCTTAGTAGCAGGGACTACAGGAGTGCACCACCATGCCTGGCTAATTTTTCTCTTTCTTTCTAGAGACAAGGTCTCACTCTTGCTCAGGCTGGTCACAAACTCCTGGCCACAAGCAATCCTCCCACCTCGGCTTCCCGTAGTGCTAGAATTATGAGTTTGAGCCACTGCATCCAGCCAAGATTATCTTCCTGACTAAACTTTAGTCCTGCTCTTCTGAACTTTCTTTCAACTAGGCATCAATGCATTGTCCGATTTTGGCAAGAATCCTGCTAATACAGTTTAACCAGAACCTCCCACCCCAAACTCCATGTCGGATTGCCCTCAATATCTAATATTTAATTGAATTGCTCATTCCCCACCATCCCTCAGGGCGATTATTTGATTACCCTAGACTGCCTTCAGCAAGAATCTTGTTACGTTGGTGTAGTCAGAATCTCCCCTCCCCCCCGATACTTTCTCTTAGTAATTTTTCATCCACTGACCTCCTCCCTGCTCCGTAGCCATAAAATTCCCACTTGCCCATGCTGTATTCAGAATTGAGCTCAGCTCAATATTGAGCCCTCTTTCCCCTTATTGCAATAGTTTGAATAAGGTCTATTTTTTTTCCACTTTAACTACTGTCCAGCTCTGGTTTTCTTTGACAACATCAGCAAATAAATTGCACACACATTTTTTGCTCCAGTGGAATTATGTAAAAGAGTATTTTTGGGTGATTAATGCTGTATAGTGAGCCACATTTCCTGACTTTCATATAGGGACAGGTGGAAGGAACTGATTTAGTTTTCAGCCCTTTTCTGATGGCTGCACTCATGGAAGAGGGAAGAAGAGACGTTGGGTCAGGTTCCAGGAGGAGACCCCAAATATCCATGGGGTCTTTTTCCTGCTGTGAAAGGGAATTGAGAAAACTTACTGTAGATAGTTAATGGTAGGCCATTGGAACTCTATAGTAGCATAAGATTTTTAAACTATCATATTTTAATTTCTAATCTTAGGTTTGGGGATGAGTCCATCATAGGTTGTAAGTTGTAAGGCCTCAATATTTGAATGCCCACGCCATACTAAATATATATACTTTATATATAGAGAGATATATGTATATATAAATTTATATATATAAATTTCTCTCTGAATATATGCATTATTTATTTATGATACTGAAAGAGCAATGAGAGGGGATACTAACTAGGTTATTTTGTTTTAGGAGTGTGTTGACCTACTTCTGTCTAGAAAGTTAGAATACTCCCTGTCCATAAACTCAGAGCTGTGCATTATTATTTTTGAAGATATTGAAAAATATTATATGGCAGGCCCTATTTTGTTTGCCTTTGATTTTTAGCAGTTTTTCCATGATGGGCCTAGATTTTCTTTTAAAGCAAATCACCTTGGGGTTCTAAAATCTGTGGGTTAATTTCTTCTATGAATTTTATAAAAGTCTAAGTCACTATCCCTTCAAATATTGCTTTTGCCTAATTCCTGTAACAGAGTAGCCGCTCCTCCTCCCACAGACGGGGGGAATAGGCAACAGAAGAAATGGCTTGAAAAAGCAACAAAAATGCTTTATGTCTCTTTAAAACATCCCCCAGTCCCTTTGGAGAACTAGGACCTGCATCTCCACCTCAGGCCAGTGGTCAGGAGGGGCTTTTGTCTTTTGTGCCACAGGGGATGGCTTAAGGGAATTGTCTGGGTGGAGGTCTGGTGATAGTCTTAGCTGGAGGAAGATGGAACTATGGGATTAATTAGAACATCTGAGATCTCTGCACTTCTGCTGAGATGGGGACGCTGGCACTTTGAGACGGGAGTCTGCCAGCTTCCTCATTTGCTGGCCAATTAATAAACTCCTATTTCCTTCTCCTCAAACCACTTGTCTGGGCACAAGTGCAGCCTCGGGGACAAGTGCCAAAACTTTGGTAACATTCCCTCTCCTTCCAAATATAATGACACATATATTTGTCTCTTACCTTTTGCTCTTACATTTTTCATCTTTTAGTATTTTCATTCTCATTCTTCTGACTTAATTGTTTAGGTCACTAATTCTCAGCAGCATCTCATCAGTTGTTAAATCCATCCATTGTGCTCTCAATTTCTGTAATTATATTTTTCAGTTCTAGAATTTCCACTAAATTCTTTCTTATATAGTTTCAATTCTCTGATGACTTCTACATCTCATAATTTAATTTTTTTGAGCATGTTTGTTGTAGTTATTTGAAAGTCCAGGTTGGATAAATCCAATGTCTAGATTTGCTCTAAGTTTATCTTTGTTGTCTGATTTTTTTTCACTCGGATTTTGATTTTTTTTTTTTTTTTTTTTGAGACAGAGTCTCACTTTATTGCCCAGGCTAGAGTGAGTGCCGTGGCGTCAGCCTAGCTCACAGCAACCTCAAACTCCTGGGCTCAAGCAATCCTGCTGCCTCAGCCTCCCGAGTAGCTGGGACTACAGGCATGTGCCACCATGCCCGGCTAATTTTTTCTATATCAATTAGTTGGCCAATTAATTTCTTTCTATTTATAGTAGAGATGGGGTCTCACTCTTGCTCAGGCTGGTCTCGA
>VSMD01020017.1:0-26641 GCA_008750895.1 Mirza zaza | reverse complement strand
TTTTTTTTTTTTCGTTTTTTATTTTTATTTTTTTATTTCAGCACAATAAGGGGGTACAAGTGTTAAGGTTACATACATTGCTATTGCCTTCCCTGCCCCCTGTGGTTTGCTATATGATCAGCAGACTTCCTTATCTTAAAACATTGCCTTCTACTGACTCAAAGCTTTCAGAGAAAGTTTATTCCTTTAATCAATTGAATCTACCTATAACCTGTAGACCCCGATTTGAGATGTCCCACCTTTTCAAGCCAAACTAATGTCTACATTCTGTATATTGATTTATGATTTTACCTGCAATTCCTGTCTGACTGAAGAGTATAAAACCAAACTGTGACTGGGTGCAGTGGCTCATGCCTGTAATCTCAGCACTTTGGGAGGCCGAGGTGGGAGGACTGCTTGAGCCCATGAGATCAAGACTAGCTTGGGCATCATAGTGAGACCCTGTCTCTAAAAAAATTTTTTTAAATTAGCCAGGTGTGGTAGCTCACACCTGTAGTTCCAGCTACTCAGGAGGCTGAGGCAGAAGGATTGCTTGAGCCTGGAAGTTTGAGGCTGCAATGAACTATGATTGTACCACTTCACTCCAGCCCCTGCTGACAGAGCAAAATCCCATCTCTAAAAATAAATAAATAAATAAATAAAAAAGCAAACTGTGGCCAGGCGCGGTGGCTCACGCCTGTAATCCTAGCTCTCTGGGAGGCCGAGGTGGGTGGATCGTTTGAGCTCAGGAGTTCGAGATCAGCCTGAGCAAGAGTGAGACCCCATCTCTACTATAAATAGAAAGAAATTAATTGGCCAACTAATATATATAGAAAAAATTAGCCGGGCATGGTGGCACATGCCTGTAGTCCCAGCTACTTGGGAGGCTGAGGCAGCAGGATTGCTTGAGCCCAAGAGTTTGAGGTTGCTGTTAGCTAGGCTGACGCCACGGCACTCACTCTAGCCTGGGCAATAAAGTGAGACTCTGTCTCAAAAAAAAAAAAAGCAAACTGTAACCCAGCCACCTTGGGTGCATCTTCTCAGGACCTCTTAGGACTATGTTCTCTAGGCCATGGGCACCCATATTGGCTCAGAATAAACTTCTTTAGGTTATTTCACAGAGTTTGCTTTTTCCATTAACAGTGTTTATGAAAAGATTCAAATCAGGCTACTGTTCATCATTTTTTTCACAGATAAAGATACAGTAAGTATAGATGATGGCTTTATTAGAACTTCAGATCACTTGTTCCAATTAGAAGATAGACTGGTGCCTTAAACATTTTATTTGAATGTTGTTCCTTTTCTTAATATATGTTAAAATCTTGACATCTGATTACTTATACTGTTTTTTACCTCTTTCCACAGAAATTTATTCCAGGCTCCTAAAGCAGGGGTTGGCAAACTATGGCCTGGGGGCCAAATCAAGAACATTTTGTGACATATGAAAATCATATGAAATTCAAATTTCAGCATACTTAAATAGACACATCCGTGTTCATTCATTTGCATCATATGTATCATATTGTCTATGGCTGCTTTCATGCTTTAATGTCAGAGTCGCATGGTTACACCCTCAAAATCTAAAATATTTATGATCTAGCCCTTTACAGAAAAAATTTGCTAACCCGTGTCAAAGTGTCTCTGAATAACACATTTTATAGAGAAACTCTCTGGTGTGATCGACTTATTGAATTGAATTAATGGCCCTCATTTTTCACCCTTCCAGTATTCACCCCTTTGGCCTTCAAACTTGGTAGTACTTTTCCTCTTTGACTGTGGGCTCTGCTACATGACTTGCTTTGACCATAAGACACAGTACAAGCAAAGGCTTGAAATGGGATTGCACGCTGGGGCTTATCCTCTCCTGCTCTGCCACTGTCATGTGGATGGATCTCGGCTAGTCTGCAGGAGGATCAATCATGTGAACCAGAGGAACCCCAGCTATCCTAGCTAAGGTCATCCTGAGTTAGCCAAGAGCCAAAGGATCCCAAGATTGTCACAGCTGCCTACCAGAGCCACAGCTGACCGGACATATGAGCAAGCTTGGCTGAAATCAGCCAAACCCAGTCCAGATCAGCTGAAGCCCAAGATCTGAGAGCCAAGTAACTGTTACTCTATGCCACTGAAGTTTGGTGGTAGCTTGTTACACATTATTCTGGCAATAGAAAAATGATATCATGGGCATATGAATTTTAAAAATTTCTTTTGCCAAAACAGGCAAAAGAACATTTTTTATTCTTCTGAAGGCAGATTAAACTTCTGATAGTGAGAGAGTCTGAATGAAGCATATTAGTTTGAAACTCGAGGGGCGGGGGATGGGCATCAGAGTACATCTTGAATTTCTACATAAATACCTTATACTCATAGTGGGGCTCAAGAAATACCTGGATTTGATCTGTGGCTCAATCTGCTCACGTGTCATGTAGATGCTGAAGCTAGGACTTGGCACGCCTTTTAACCATGATGAGATCCAGCTAGACAGATAAACTCTACTATTTATAGAAAAAGGAAATTTATTTCCTATTTATAAAATGTAAAAAAAAGTACCTTGGGTATAAAATCTAGATGTCTAAGGTATGATCAGTCAGGAGCACATAACTATCACTCTTTACATCCTTCAGTCACTCGTGTGTGGCCCAAGGAAAGTGGGGGCTGGGAGGTGCTCTAGTCCTAGGCTAAATGAAAAGCTTCACAAGGATAAGAGCCACAGAGACCTCTATAAGAAAGAGGGGCAGGGAGAATGAACAGTATGGAGCAGGAAAGGAAGGAAAGTGGGTAGAACTGAGGTGGGAGGCAAGGAAGGGATTATGTGTTAGAGTCTGTTGGGGAACACTGTAATTTGCAAGAGGGATGATCTTCCTTCTTGAATGCTGAACACAACTGGCCTGAGCCCTCCTAGGAAAATCCAGCTGCTTCCTGGCGCATAGGGACAACCCCTCCCTGCAGGGCAGCAAACATGGCTTCTATCAGGAAGGTAAGGCATCCATTAGTGTGACAAGAAGAGGTCACCTTCGGACTTGCATGAACTCCTTGCGCAGCCATAAAGAGTCCTGGTAGAAGCGAGGATCGCCCAGTCTCACAGCTGTCCGTTTGTAGAAGTAACAGTACAGCACTGCCGCTGTGGATGACAAGCAGGAAAGAAGCCTTAGGGATGCTCCTGAGCATTCGTTTTAGGGTAAGAACAACCTAACGAGGCTGAGGGGCCCTGCCTCATGGCTTCCCACTGTCTCCCAGCAAGGGCAGAGGGCAGTAATCCCTTCTGTTCTTAGAATGGCTGTCCCAACCACCCCCAGCCAGCTGTGACAGGGCTGGGAAGCCAGGAACAAGGGGCCCAAGTGAGGCCAGACATTGCTCTGGTCCTTACCAAGTCTCTGGAATACAAATAGTGTTTGAAGTCCATCTGTCCAAACAAAGCTGTTGGAGTTTTTCCAGCGTAAATTCTGAAGGACATATGAGTAGACAGAGAAAGGTTAATGGACACCTGAGGCCCTAACATCTCCAACTTGGTTAGCTGCAGAGAAGCCACTTGGTTTAAAATCATGCTATCTCACTCACCTTCTTTCTACAACCCCAAGGAATGTTTTTTGAATGCGCCTCAAGCTCCCTTTTTTGCTATAAAGGGAATATACTTTTAACCTTGAGACAGGAAGTGTTAATTAAGCTATTTTCTTTTTTTTTCTTTTAGGCTAGTTAAGTAAAGCAGTGGGAGTGGAAAAGGAACAAAGCAATCTGTAACTGATTGTGATCAAACAGTTGTAAACACCACTGCGCTCAGATCAGCCTGAACTAAGCTATTTATCCTCTTTCATGTCATAGCCTTTGCCAAGGAGAAATGATATACGTTATCTAAGGAGTTCATCTGGTCACTGTCGTGCCTTGAAAATCTCAGGCTCAGCTCCTGTCAGATAAAGGCTCTGGTGTGCTCAGGATTTAATCAGATTAATAGCTTTATAGTACAAAGCCAAGACCTATTTTGGCTCTAGGAACCAGAGCACAGAATCCTCTTCAGGAAGCACCTGGAGATTTTGGCATTGTTCCGCTTCTTTCGTAGGCGCTCTACTTCTCTCTGTGGAATCACAAAGGCAACCTAATAGAGGGTTTGGCTGAGAATGGGCTTTAGTAAAAAAGTGATTAGAGCTGGCGCGGTGGTGCATGCCTGTAGTCCCAGCTACTTGGGAGGCTGAGGTGGAAGGATCACTTGAGGCCAGGAGTTCAAGGTTTCAGTGCACTATGATCGTGCCTGTGAATAGCCACTATACTTCAGCCTCGGCAACATAGCAAGACCTCATCTCCAAAAAAATACAAATATAAAAAACAGGTGACTAGAGAACTCTGAGATTTTAATGTGTTCCATCAAAATGAATATATGAGAAACACAGGATATCCAAAGAGATGGACAAATTTGTGAAGCAGAAGAAATCTGAAACCATGAAAACGATATGATCTGAGGGCCTATGTTGGAACTAAAAGGAGGTATCTTGGAGGTTGGTTCTCCAGTTAAGTGATAGGGACCCAACAGAAAGCGTGAAGCACTCAACGTTAAGCACACTCTTGCTTGGTTGTTTTCCAGAAACTTCTACTGCCTACTGCATTAGCCATGTGACACCAATGCCTAAGAATATCCCATTATCAACACACATTGGCCCAAATAGCTAATGATGAAACAGATTCAACTACCTGTTTTAGCCCTGGTAGGCCTGTTTGGGGCAAAGGGTGAACTGAATGTTCCAGAAGAGTTCCTCAACTCTTGAATAAGGCTGTTCTTCAACACATAAGGTTGGGCAAAGGTGCCTTATGAAACTCTCATGTTCCTGGTGCTCCAGCTCTGACCACTTTCATTTCACCTGTTTCCCATTAAGGATTGTATTTGATATAAAAGAATGATGCTGGGTTCCCAGAGAGAAGATATTCCTAGACCTTTAAAGATTCAGGAATTCAGAATTCCACTCTTACCATGACCCAGACATGAAGGGAGATGCTGAGGCCTAAGTACACAGCTGTTAGGATGATGGTCCCTTTGAACTTATGGAACAGGAGGTTGACCAGGCCAGCCTGGAAGACGAAGGTGTTGAAGAACATGAGGAAAATGATGATGATGTTGAAGAGGATTGCAATATCCTGGATGCTGCAGACATAGAAAACAAAGTACAGAAAAATGGAGGCCTGTGTGAGGATCCAAGACTTGGCCCTAAGTCCATGAGGTCAGTCCTTCTCTGTGATTAGAGTCATCTGAAACCCCCAAAGAGACAGCATGGGTTTGGAGACCCAAATGACATGAAGCTAAAATTACCCACTGGCCCTATCAGCTGAATTGTAGTCCACAGACAAGGCTTTGCTGCTCTGACATTCAACTCAGTAAACCAAGTAGGCACTTTTTTTTTTTTTTGAGACAGAGTCTTGCTTTGTTGCCCAGGCTAGAGTGACTGCCATGGTGTCAGCCTGGCTCACAGCAACCTCAAATTCCTGGGCTCAGGCAATCCTTCTGCCTCAGCCTCCTGAGTAGCTGGGACTACAGGCATGCGACACCATGCCCAGCTAATTTTTTCTATATATATTAGTTGGCCAATTAATTTCTTTCTATTTATAGTACAGAGGGGGTCTCACTCGTGCTCAGGCTGGTTTTGAACTCCTGACCTCGAGCAGTCCGCCCGCCTCGGCCTCCCAGAGTGCTAGGATTACAGGCGTGAGCCACCGCACCCGGCCCAAGTAGGCGCTTTTGAGAAACTAGTTTCCTTCCTATGTCCAGAAAATGCCAGCCCAGTCTGTCATATAACCTGGTCCTGTAGGACAATGTCATCTGGCAAGGTAACAATGTACTTAACACCCTGATCTTTGCATGGCTAGTGCCTTTGTGCCACTTCAGTCTCAGTTCAAATGTCACCTCTTCAGACTTTCCTTTAACCCCACTAAAAAAGTAGCTCTCTCCTCCCCACCCCAGCTACTCCATACCCACTGTATGACATAACTATTTCAAATTATCTTATTTTTCTTTATGTATTCATTGTTCCTCTCCACTAGAATGGAAACTCGGTGAGAGCAGGAACTTGTCAGCTTTTCCACTGCAACTAGAACACTGGCTGGCAGGCCAATGAATACTTGCTGAATGAAGGAAGATCATAACCATGACTGTAGTTTTCAGCTTAGAAACTGCCTTGTAGAGTCTATAAACCATTGTGGAGGATAAATGCTAACAGCTGCCATCCTATGGGATTCATATACGTTATTAATATGATTGTCAGCCAGGCACGGTGGCTCACATCTGTAATCCCAGCACTTTAGAAGGTTGAGGGGGGAAGATCGCTTGAGGCTGGGAGTTTGAGACCAGCCTGGGCAACATATTGAGACCCTACTTCTTTTTTCTGAGACAGTGTCTCACTCTGTTGCCCAGGCTAGAGTGCTGTGGCATCAGCCTAGCTCACAGCAACCTCAAACTCCTGGGCTCAGGTGATCCTCCTGCCTCAGCCTCCTGAGTAGCTGGGACTACAGGCATGCGCCACCATGCCCGGCTAATTTTTTCTATATATTTTTAGTTGGCCAATTAATTTCTTGCTATTTTTAGTAGAGATGGGGTCTCACTCTTGCTCAGGCTGGTTTCGAATTCCTGACCTCGAGTGATCCACGCGGCTTGGCCTCACAGAGTGCTATGATTACAGGCGTGAGCCACCGCACCCGGCCTGAGACCCTATTTCTACAAAAAATTTTTAAAAATTAGCTGGGCATGGTGGTGTGAGCCTGAAGTTCCAGCTACTTGGGAGGCTGAGGTGGGAGGATCACTTGAGGCCAGGAGTTTGAAGCAGCAGTGAGCTATGACTGCAGCACTGCACTCCAGCCCGAGTGACAGAGCAAGACCTTGTCTCTAATAAAAAATATACATATACATGATTTTCCTTTTAATCTGTAATTTTGTAATCCTCTTTCATGGCAAAGACAGTATTTCTACTCACAGACAGAGAGAATGACAGGGTCAGCAGTCTAACCCTTATTCCCTATATAAACTGCTCCCCTTATCCCCAACCCTTGTTAGAAGTATATAAAAACATAGCCGGGTGCGGTGGCTCACGCCTGTAATCCTAGCACTCTGGGAGGCCGAGGCGGGTGGATCCTTTGAGCTCAGGAGTTCGAGAGCAGCCTGAGCAAGAGCAAGATCCCATCTCTACCATAAAAAGAAAAGATTAGCTGGGCATGGTGGCACATGCCTGTAGTCCCAGCTACTTGGGAGGCTGAGGCAGAAGGATCGCTTGAGCCCAGGAATTTCAGGTTGCTGTGAGCTAGGCCGATGCCACGGCACTCTAGCCCGGGCAACAGAGTGAGACTCTGTCTCAAAAAAAATAAAAAAAAGAGAGAAATATATAAAAACAATACCTGTGACCATATCTATGTACCCTGGAGAGCCCAGGACAATGTTTAATTTTATTCTCCCTAATATCTTTCACTAAGTTTAAAATGTTAAATCATGATTGTCAGGGCCTTCAAAGTGCTTAGGTTCAGCTTTCGAGAACCACCCACAGAACTCACATGAAAAGAACCAGCTGGATGACAGGAGCCATTCGGAGTAACTCGGAGAAGGAATTAACAAAGAGGTCATAGGATAGCAGCAGGAACTGCAAGGAGAGCACCAGGCTGTAGTTACTGGTCTGGAGCATCTTCCTTTTGTTTTCTTGGGCCCCCAAGGGCTCATTCCACAATTCCCTAGAAAACAGCTTGGTTCTCTTCCCACCACTGAGGGAGAGGCTTCTAGTTCCTCTGACTCAGAGCTGTTTTCCTTGCTCTAAGCAAGAGCCTGTTGAAGCAAAAAGAGAGGTAAGGTTAGAAATTCATTAATACAGTAAACATTTACTGAAAACCTAGTGTGCGCCAGGCACTATTCCAGGTGCTTGGGATGCCTTACTGAACAAAACCAAGAAACAAAAAACCCCAACAAGTCATTTCTTCTAGAGACTCTCATACTCTAAACCTTTTTCCATGTCTGGAACCTTCTAAATGCAGAGCTCTTTCAAACCAAAGGAATCTGGTGGTATTACAGAGAAGAGTGACTGCTTGGTCATGTAGTAGTAGTAGTAGTAGCAATAGTAATAGCAACAAAACCTTATATATCACTTACAATATGCCAGAGACTATCCTAAGCATGAACATTATTTAAACCTCACAATAACCTCATGAGCTTGAAGATACATTATTACTTCCCCCATTTTACAGATGGGAAAATTGAGGCCCGGGGAGGTAAAATAATTTGTCCAAGGTCACATAGCTATTAAGTGGCAGAGATGGGATTCAGATCCAGGCAGTCTGGGTCCAGAGTCCATGCTTTTACTACTGCACTAAGTTGCCTCTTATGTAACTGACAGACTGATATGTCACTAGGCAGGGAAAATGTCAGCACAGGAGAAGTGGGAAGTGGTGTAGGCAGAAAAGGTTGAGAGGAAATACTGCTCTTCTGTAAAACTTTATGTTTAAGGTTATGGTAGCAACACAGTGGCACCAGGTGAGTGGAGCTGGGCCTTTATTTTCATATATTTGAAGACTCACACGTTGCTCTGGGGATGTCCTGTGACTCTGCAGCTGAATCAAATCTATAAACAAATTTCAAAATGCTTTGGATTGTCTGAGAGTGATTAACACTTGTAAAATGTTTTACAATTTACAAACTCTCTTCATATTTAAAAACTTAATCCTACAACCATCTTGAAAAGTAGCCATTATAATGCATTTAGTCCCCATTTCGCACAGAGGCTCTGAGAGGTTAAGGCACCTCGTCCACCTCACCTGGCAGAGAAGTCCCACCTTACTGGATTATGACTGTGGTTATTCTAAGCCCGAGTTTCCTCATTCATGAAATAATATTGATAGCTATCACCTAGGTACCAGCATCATGATAAACTTGTCAACCAATATAATTTCCTTTAATCCTCACAACAACTCTGCAAGGTGGGAATTATCCCCATTCTACAAGCCAGGACACAGGGGTCAGGGTTCAAGTCATTCCTCCAGGTCGCAAGTAAGCAGAGCCAGGATTCATAATTAGGTGTGACGCCAAACCCGTGCTCTTAACCACTACTGCACAGGCCACCGCCGAGGGCTGTTGTGAGGATCCCTTATACAGAAATGGCCATCGCTCGCTCTGTGATCGATCACCCCCTCCAGTTGAGGGCAGTGGTGATTCTCAAGGTAAGGAAGCCTCCTCACAGTTCGTACAGCGCTACCTGCCGCCTTGCCTTTGTCCCCAGAGCAGTATTCCTCACGCTTCCCAATCCACTTTAAAATGGAGTTGCCCTGGCAACAAAACCTAAACCAAAACAATAGCAACAAAAATTCTCACTTTTGGTCACTTTACCCATTCCTCATCATCCACGCTCACCTCCAAGACTCAACGTCGGTTGTCATGGGGACACCGTCCTGACTTCCGGAAACCGGCTTTACATTCCGGAAGTAGATGACAGACGCGAGCTCCGTCTGCGCTGCGCCTCTCGCTCTGTGGCCAACCGGGCCGCCATGTTTGCGCCTTCCCTCTCCCGGGTCCGCCCTGTTCCGGCACCCCCCGCCCCCCCCGCTTTCGGTCCTCCCAGCGTCGTCGCCAGCTGACCAGGCCTCCTGCCCACGCCGCGCCCGGCCTTGCCGAGAGCCGGCCCTTGGCGGGAGGCTTCGCGTCAACTCGAACATTTCCGCTTCGCCCCTCACCCGCTGGGGGGTGAGGGACAGGGCAGACGCGTCGCGGTACTCCCGGGCCTCGACTCTGGACTTGGGGAAAACGCCCATGGAGGAACCAGACTTGGGGTGGTGCGCTGGGAGCAAGCTAGCCCGGGACTTCGGACTTCATTTCCCAGGCAGCCTCGCGCGCGGCCGGAAGTGCTGCGAGCCTATAAGAGCGCGAGGCGGCGCACGCTGCTCAGCTCTGGGCGGCGGTGTCACCTGTCTGTAGGTGTCCGAGAGTCCTCCATCTCCCTGGAGCCTCGGGAGCTGCAGCTCGGGCGCAGGGTGGCGAGAGGCGGATCCCGGAGGCCCTGGCCCGCTGCGTCCTACTGTGGTTAGGGGTGAGAAAGAGGTCGGGCTGGGAGCTCAGGGACTTGGGTTTCAGTGCGGGCTCCGCTGCTTCCTCGCTTCGCGCTGTGGCGATCCTCTCGCTTGACCTCAGTTTTCTCTTTTAGGAAATGGGTACCTTTCTCCGCACCCTTCCTTCCAAGGTGGTGGTTGTAAATGGCACGATAGCTCTTCGGAAGGCACAGAAAGCAGGAGGAGCCCCTTGCCCCAATTTTCACCCAATGTTAGCCTACACCAAGCGCCCAGTTGAGGGGTCAGGGATCCGACCTCGGATGCCTGGAACGAGTCTTTTTAGGACATCTGAGGCAGCCAGATCTGTGCAGTCAGAAGGACGGATCTCTAATTATTCTGGTGCAAAGGAGAACCTTGCTTGCCCACCCCCTGGCTGTAATATTGCGCCCCTCATTCCTGAGTTCTGACTTTAACAGTAGCTACATTTGGAAATAAGGAGCCCTCAGAGCTGAAGGGGAGTGAACCTGAATTCCTGCACTAACTGCCACTCACCTTGGCTGAGTCACTTTCCTTCTTTGGGCTCCAGTGTTAGTGTTTTTGATCTATGAGATAAGGGTTTAGGATTTGTACTGTAAGTCAGGTTCTCAGGATTCTTAAAGTCCCCCCATCCATTTGGGAAGAGGGAGAAACAAACTGATTTTTTGCCCATTCATCTATTTGTAGTTGTAAATTATAAAAGTAACATTGCAATAGTTTGGAATAGAACCTTTTTCTAAGTCTAAGGGCTGAATGGAAATACCCATTTCTTACCCCTGAGCCTGACCTGTTTTAGCTCAGCCTGGAAGAATCCTTTCTGCCAAGGAATTGAGAGTATTAGGTTGGAGAGTAGACTCCTAAGATCAGGATCAAAGAACTACAACCCACAAGCCAAATGTGCCCCACCTGAACAGTTTTTACATGATCAAATGATTGAAAAACAATGAAAAGGATAATGTTTTTTGACATGATAATTATATGAAACTCAAGATTTCATTGTTCATAAGTAAAATGTTATTGGAACACAGCCATGCTCATTTGTTAAGATATTGTCTATGGCTACTCATGTTTCACATCAGCAGAGTTGTGACAGAGCCCATGTTTCCTACAAAGCCTAAAATTTTTACAACCTGAGCCTTTACAGAAGAGTTTGCTGACCCCTGCCTTAAGATAGGGATCTACGAAATGAGGGCAGAAGACTGTGGCAAGCACATCCTGAGATCATAGCCCAGCCTGTGCTCTTAGAACAAATGAGAGGGTATTCTCAGCATTTGCCTTGCAATTTTCACTGCATTCTTCCTTTTCCCCTGCTTTGCTCTCTATTTTAGTAATAAGCAGGGCTTATCTACGTACTGTGAGCAGAGCAGTATAACTTCACAGCCCTCTGTCAGGAAAGTGTCCCCACCATCCACTGTAGGTCTGTCACAGAACAGCAATCCAGGACCTTTTCTAGGGGCATGGATATAATCCCTTTTGGACTATATTTACATTTCCTTTTACAAGGGAAAAAAAAAGTTGTAGATATTGTCAGATCCTGCTGAGCAAGAGCTCCTGAGTGCTGACTTAACATTTCACTGGTGGATGGAGGGTGTTTTAACTGAACATCAGGTGACCTGAAACTTCCTCTGCTCTTGTAGGAATTATTGGCGGAGGGGGGGGGGGGCCAGGGCAGCTTCAAGGATGGGTAGCAAATTTCTGAGCCGAGTAGTTGAGTCACAAAGCTTCTAGGAAACTGGTGGCATGATTTTCTCTTGCCAGCCTCATGGAAGCTTGTATTTTTTTCCACAGCCCTTGGACCTTCCTTTCTCAGAGAATACTGCCAACTTAGGACATCTATGAGAGTCCAGCATCTGTTCCTGGTTAGCTGGACACCTGGCAAGGGGAGAGGTGGCATGGCATTGCTCAGGGCTGTTGAGGGGCCTGAGCAGGCATGGGAACCACGAACTTTAGGTTTTTCTTAGTAGTTATGAATAAAATGCTGTGATAACTAAGAAGAGTTACAATGTTTGGCTCCTACCTGATTTTCTGACAACCTGCGGTCAAGGAAAAATCATGGGTCTTGAAGCCAAATAGTCAATGTTTGAAACTCCCTGCCCACTCACTGGGTCCTGATGCTATTTAATCTTTCTGAGCCTTAATGTCTTCATTGATAAAATGGGGATAATAATCCTTAAAGGGTTGTCAGGAGGAGTAGATGGGACCATGTGTGTAAGGTTCCAGCACTCATACCTGGTATTTAATAAATAACTATTCTTATTGCCATGCCTTTCTTTCAGATGAGGACTCTGAGTTCTGCAGACGTTAAGTGATTTGCTCAAGGTGCCCTCTTCATGATATTTGGAGCCCAGGCCACCATTCTGTCAGCCTGCCATTAGGTTTAAAGGTCAGCAGTCACATGTTTTATCTCCTTGGGAGTTATTGGCTACTTTTCTCTGTTAGCTGGTTCAGAGTGAGGGACTTCAACTGCAGGAGGCCACACTGTTGCCTTCTTAGCATGAGTATATGGGACAGGGTGACTGCCTTGAGGCCTGGCCCCAGGCAGGGCCAGTCTTTTGGCTTTGCCCACTTGCCTGTCTTTTAAAAGCAACTCCTAGCCTGGCGTGGTGGCTCACGTCTGTAATCCTAGCACTCTGGGAGGCCATGGGAGGCCAAGGCAGGCGGATCGCTGAAGGTCAGGAGTTTGAGACCAGCCTGAGCAAGAGCGAGACCCCTTCTCTACTACAAATAGAAAGAAATTAATTGGCCAACTAAAAATATATATAGAAAAAATTAGCCAGGCATGGTGGTGCATGCCTGTAGGCCCAGCTACTCGGGGGGCTGAGGCAGAAGGATCCCATGAGCCCAGGAGTTTGAGGTTGCTGTGAGCTAGGCTGATGCCACAACACTCTAGCCTGAACAACAGAGTGAGACTCTGTCTCAAAAAAAAAAAAAAAAAAAGAAAGCTTCCCGGTGAAGCAGATTAACCAGATTAAATTAAATTAAAAAAAGCAACTCCTTAAGGGCTTAAGCGTTTGCCATGCTCGAAACCAGAGTTGGTTTCTGAGTTTATTGAGCACATGCGGAAATCTCAAAATAAACCTCTTGCTTTCTAGACCATGAGTTTTTGCTTCCTCTTTTCTTCTCTGGACTTTCCCCAGAGGTGGGGAAAGCAGAAGTCTCAGGGCTGGAGACAGCTGAGGGCTATCACACAACTCACCGTCTGCAGTGTTGGGTCTGGAGTGGTGGCCTGATCTCACCTCCCCTCTGAGGATTAGCCCCACAGTTCACCATCTGGGGAAGAACTTTCATGTAGAAGTGGGAGCCCATAGGACTTCTTCCCCGCTAGCACAATAGTAGTGTGTTTGCCCATTTCAGATGGTGATTTTTGCCTCCTTATGTTAAAATTCAGGGCCTGGGCATTTGTGTGATCCAGCCTGGATTATGATTCCTGTCCCTTCTTTCCTGGGGGTGCTATTCTTTACCTTCTGGTCCTGTAAAGGAAGACTTATCCCAGAACTCTGTTCCTAAGGCCTTGGCATCTGGCCTTCTCCAGGGCCAGCCATAGGCCTGAACTTGCTGCTCTGTGACTGCCAGGTGCTGGGGGAGGGGCTCACTCACTGTCTATAACCAGAGATCAGGCCCCCCTCGCCATCAGGCCTCATGGGGGCAGTACCCAGGCTGATGACAGGGGCACTGAAGCAAAAAGATTCCATCCCATGGGCCAAGAGCGAGGTCAGTGTTACTTCCTTTCGCTAGCGTTTGGGGCACACCTGGACTAACGGGGACTTGTGACTTTCGCTTCTTCTAGGAGCGCCTGATCAGAATGGTTTCAGGGTGGTTTTACCTGTCCTGCCTGGTGCTGGGGTCCCTGGGCTCGATGTGCATCCTCTTCACTATCTACTGGATGCAGTTCTGGTGTGGCGGCTTTGCTTGGGATGGCAGCACCCACACGTTCAACTGGCACCCGGTGCTCACAATTGCCGGCATGGTGGTGTTCTACGGAGCTGGTGAGTAAGAGGTCAGTGAGGGAGGCGTGATACGGCTCAATCCTGGACTGGGCAGCCTTTCCCTCTCCCAGACTGGCCTTTGTCAGTGTTGGGTTTGAGGCTATAGGGGTGGGGGGTGGGGCTGCTGCTGGGCCCAGCTGTCTTTTGGAGGAGGAAGTGGGAAGTGTGCGGGCATCTCAGAAGGGCAGCTTCACAGATACTCTAGGCCAGGGGTCGGCAAGCTTTTGTGTAAAGGGCCAGATAGTAAATATTTTAGGCTTTGCCAGCCATGGGCTCTGTGTTGCAGTGACTCAACTCTGCCACCGTATTGTGAGGACACTGAGGCGTAGAAAGAAGAGGCCAAACAGCTAAGAGGCAGAGCCCAGATTTGGACCTAGGTTGTTGTCTGACCTTGATGCCTGTTCCCGACAACCAGCTTCAGTTGTGAGAGTGCAGTGTGATCAAGTAATGACTGTGACAGTGCTTTTTAGCCTGGAGACTGCATACAGGCTGCTCTTACAATTATCGTGATGACAGAATGGCAGGTCTAAGAAATCTGCTCCTCCCTTTCTAACTGGCCCTTCTGTCCTCCCTTCATGGCTGACTGCTGTCCCACAAAGGATGAGGGAATAGAAGATGACTACGAGTTGATACCAATGTCCTAGCATTTCCCCTTCCCTCGTTGGCAGGCTGTGTGGGATCCTCTCGGGGTAACTGCCCTGATGTGTGGGTGAGCACAGGGCAAGAGGCTGAGTCCTGGGACTGCTCTCTCCTGCAGGGTCGCTGGTGTACCGCCTGCCCCAGTCGTGGCTGGGGCCCAAGCTGCCCTGGAAGCTCCTCCACGCAGCCCTGCACCTGATGGCCTTCAGCCTCACTGTCATGGGGCTGGTTGCTGTGTTTAAGTTTCACAACCACAACCACATTGCCAACCTCTACTCCCTGCACAGCTGGCTGGGCATCACTGCCGTCTTCCTCTTCGCCTGCCAGGTGGGTTCCCACTGCCAGGCCTGGCTGCTGTGGGACCGGACATTCCCTCTGCTCGTTGTCTGGAGAGGGCCTTGCAGGGCACATCCTGTAGAACCGGCAGTTTAAAGGGCTGTGGGGGTCGGTGGCTCCAGCACTTACCCTGTTCCTCTCGCCCATCCCACTGCCCGTCTGTGCTCCCAGGGCCTCTGTGCTGACCGCGTGTGCCACGCTGGCTCTCGGCGGCCATCTGGTTTCCACTTTCCCTATTCCCACCTCTTTGACCCAGAAGCAATTCCAGAAGCGGTTTCCATATTCTTTTTTTTTTTTTTTTTTTTTTGAGACATAGTCTCACTTTGTTGCCTAGGCTAGAGTGAGTGCCGTGGCATCAGCCTAGCTCACAGCAACCTCAAACTCCTGGGCTCAAGTGATCCTCCTGCCTCAGCCTCCCAAGTAGCTGAGACTACAGGCATGCGCCACCATGCCCGGCTAATTTTTTCTAAATTAATTTCTTTCTATTTATCGTAGAGACGGGGTCTCACTCTTGCTCAGGCTGGTTTCAAACTCATAACCTCGAGCAATCCTCCAGCCTGGGCCTCCTAGAGTGCTAGGATTACAGGCGTGAGCCCCCGAGCCCAGCTGGTTTCCATATTCTGATGTCAGGCCTGTACAGTGAGGAGTTTTAGGAGCGAGGACTGAGACAAACAAGGCTGCCTGGGTTTGCTGGGAGAGTGGGATTGGTCTTGTTGCTGGTGTGATAGCAACAGACAGTGTGGTGAGGAAGTGAGGCGTGACGGCGAGCAGTATGGGGGGGGGTTAGTGGGGGATGGTTTGTGCTGGGAAAGAAGGGCCGAGGTACGGCGACAGAAGGTGCCGAAGCAGTGGGATGACTGGTGCACCTTTGTTCACACACAGTACAGTAAGGTGCGTCCTCCCTTGTGTCCACAGTGGTTCCTGGGCTTCGCCATCTTCCTCCTGCCCTGGGCGTCCCTGTGGCTGCGCAGCCTCCTTAAACCCATCCACGTCTTCTTTGGAGCCTCCATCCTCTCTCTGTCCATTGCGTCTGTCATTTCCGGCATCAATGAGAAGCTTTTCTTTGTTTTGTGAGTGCAATGGGGTCCCCGACTCTGAGGTGGAGGGGAGGCAATAGGGTCTTCAAAAGATGCACCCTAGGATCACAGGACCCACCCAAGGGAAGAGAACTTTGGGGTTGAGCCTGTTCCTGATCTGGAAGGTAACGGAATTGATCTTTCTTTAGGTCAGGATTGGTAAATTGGTCAGCAAATATTTATTGACAGCAGGTTGATTTAGCACCTACTATGTGTCAGAAACTGTTCTAAGCAAATTACTTTTAATCCTCTCACCTTCCCTACAACATTGGTGTTATCATTGCCATTTACAAATGAGGGAACAGAGGGGTTGAGTAACTTATCTAAGGGCACACAGCCAGTAAATGGCAGAGCTGGGACTCAAGGCAGTCTGCCTCCAGAGCCTGCATGCCTGAACACCACTGCCCATACTTTCAGAGCAGTGCAGTGTAATGAAAAGCAACTAAGATTTGAGGTCAGCCTGGGTTTAGATCTTAGCTGTGTCATTTACTAGTTATGTAACTTTGGGCAAGTTAATTTTGCCACTTTGAGCTTCAGTTTCCTCTGGGGTAAAAAGCATTATACAGTTGGGCATGGTGACATGTGCCTGTAGTCCAGCTACTGAGGAGGCTGAGCTGGGAGGATTGCTTGAGCCCAGAAGTTCAAGTCCAGTATGGGCAACATAGTAAGACCCTGTCTCTTAAGTGTGGGAAAAAAAAAAAAAAAAGCAAAAAAGCATTATACAGATAATTTGTTGCTGCGGCAGAGACTTAGAAAGTATATTTAAATTCCAGGTCACAGGTAGCCCCGGGAAGGTTTTCTCATCTTCCCTTAGTGGCATTGAGTCTCCTACTGGGCAAAAACAGGTGGAAAAGTCTCTCAAGGCCCCGCATTGTTTTGTCATCTTTAGGAAAAACGCCACCAAGCCGTACTCCAGCCTGCCCAGCCAGGCTGTCTTTGCCAACAGCACTGGGATGCTGGTGGTGGCCTTCGGGCTGCTGGTGCTCTACATCCTTCTGGCGTCCTCTTGGAAGCGCCCAGAGCCTGGGATGCTGACTGACAGACAGGTATGGTTTCCTGCCCCCCATTCCAGGTGGGGGAGGGCTGGATCTAGAGAAGGGTCACCGAGCAAAGGCTCAGGCCTTGCCAAGAAAGCCAATATGGTCGCACGGTGGGAAAAAAGCAGCTGGAAGGTAGCGTTAGAGAGGCTGACAGGGAGCACTGGTACAAACCAGTCCATCCCAGCGAAGCCCTGGGGCTCTCAGGGGCCTGTCCACCGGGAGACAGAAGTCCCCTCCCGAGATTCCTGTGCTCCCGTGAAGTGTGGCCTTATCTTCACCTAGGAAGGGCTCGAGTATGACAAGGGTCTGCAGTGATTTCTCCTTGAGCAGCTTTGGGGCTGGTCTAATGGGACCAGTGCTTGGCAACAAGCTTGTGCTTGGAACAGGTCTTTATGGGATGTAGGAGATGGGTTGTGTGCCAGGCTCAGAGACTTTGGGGTTTCCTGAAGGATTTGGAGGCTTGGGCAGGGACCGCCCTGCAGGTTGGGGGTCTATCTGAACAGCTCAGGCTTGGCGTGCCTCCTGCAGGGTAGGGGCCATTTTGACATAGTGTCATTAACTCTGGTGCATCTGCCTGTTTCTCCAGCCCCTGCTGCATAATGGGGAGTGAAGCGGGGGCGCCCAGGAGCACCCAGTGGTGTGCTCTGTGCTCCCCTCAGAAGCTCTGCTCTACCTGGGGCATCCAACTGGTGTCGGCAACAGACTTTGTAGGGCTCTGGGCCCAAGCTGCTCCTTGCCTCAGTGCTGGGCCTCCTCTCTCCAGCCACTTGCTGCCTGTCTACTTTTCTGGTGGCTTCAACTTCACCCTTCTTGGCATCGACTTCTCAGGTCCTCCACTTACACAAGGTCCTCCTTGCCCTGGCCGCTTCTGCAGCCCCTGCGTCCCCTTACACCTCCTTGGGCTCGTGGGAAATCTTGACAGCTCAGAAGAGCCAGGACTCAAGTGCAATCTATGACGTGGAAAAGGAGGGAGGTGACACACCCATCAGCTTTCCCTCGAATGCATGCAGTTCAGTTAGCCGCCCTGCCACAGAGCAGCTGTCCCCATCCAACCCCTCCTGGATGTGAGTCACATCATGAGGTGACCGCAGGAGAAGGGGAGAAGGGCGGCAGATGCGGCTTCCGCTGAGGAGCTGACCACTCTGAGCCCTGTGGCACTGCGTTTGTGTGTGTGTTGTGACTGTGTGGCTCCACCTCTTCCAGCTGCTGCTACAGCCGAGGCGTGGATCCCTGCCTTTCCCTGTGACTTACATGCCTGTCACCACCAGGCAGCCCCACGAACCCTGGTAACCTGCTCTCCCAAGAACAGACCACCTGTCCCCAGATGTCCCAATAGCGACGAGTGATAGAGGTGGCTGTGGACTTCCTTTACTTCTCCTTGCTGGGTCCTGCCCTGCCCCTTGGCAGGTCCAACTTTGCTCTCTTGACAGGGCCCTGGCCCTGCCGATCACTCTCCAGCTCTCTACAAAACTGGTGCCGAAGTTGTGGTCTCCTATGTCCAGCAGAGCCCTGGGAGCCACTGCCACCGTCACAGGGGTTCCTTGCTGAGAACCAAAGTGCTTCACCTGCCCCTACAATGGCTGCACACCTGGCTAAACCCAGTCTTCTGTGTCGTGTCTGAGTGTGAGCTGTTGCTTTTCACCTGAAGGAGCTGGGCTGCAGAGGGAGCAGCCTCAGTCCTCTCCCAAGTGTCACTGCTGTAGCTTTTCTTGCCTTCTCCAAACAAGCCCTGCCAGATCCCAGGCTCTATACTACTGTGCTTGGTAGACAAGTGGGAAGCCTGGGTTTGGAGCCCGCCTACTGTAGGCAGGTAGCGATGAGGCCGACTGTCCAGCCCAGCCCCACACTGCCAGATGTTAGCAGAAGGGCCAAGACTGAACTTCCTGATTGGATGATGCCTTCAAAGCCATTGGGATGACTGCCAGCCACTGTGCTCACGTGAAAGCGTCCCCTTTCCATGTGTGTAGGCATTTTGCTCATTCATAAAGCTTGATTTTTCATTAAACATGTTTTTAAGAATCAAAGCTGTTTTAGTCTGTTGGGGCTACTATAACACAAATATTATAGGCTGGGCACAGTGGCTCACGCCTGTAATCCTAGCACTCTGGGAGGCTGAGGCGGGCAGATAGCTCGAGGTCAGGAGTTCGAAACCAGCCTGAACAAGAATGAGACCCCATCTCTACTATAAATAGAAAGAAATTAATTTAGAAAAAATTAGCCGGGCATGGCGGCACATGCCTGTAGTCCCAGCTACCCGGGAGGCTGAGGCAGGAGGATCGCTTGAGCCCAGCAGTTTGAGGTTGCTGTGAGCTAGGCTGATGCCACGGTACTCAATCTAGCCTGGGCAACAAAGCGAGACTCTGTCTCAAAAAAAAAATAGACTGGATGGCTTCAACAACAATCATTTGTTTTTCACATTTCTAGAGGCTAGAAGTCCAAGGTCAAGGCACTGGTAGATTCGGTGCCTGCTGAGGGCACTTCCTGTAGACCATCTTCTCGCCATAACATCACAGGGTGGAAAGAGCACGAGAGCTTGGAGGCCTTTTTGAGGATGTGTCACTTATTCCATTCATAACGATTCCACTCTCATGATCTAGTCACCTCCCAAAGGCCCACCTCCTAATACTGTCACGTTAGGGGGGAGGATTTCAACATAGGAATTTTGGGGGACACAAACATTCAGTCTGTAATGGTAGCCCTGTTTGATGAAATGCACTGCAGTTAAGTAAGTTCTGGGGCAACCTGATAAAGCCTCAGAGCAGGTCTGACCCTCACAGACTCAGGGAAGGGCCAATGGGAAGGCACCGAAGAGCCACGTGATTGTCTTCATGGACCGACATGTGACTCATTTATGTGTGGATGTCCTTAATAGCTAATGACTTTTGAGTACTTGATTATCTCATGAGGAAGGAAATTTTTCCTGTTTACAATCTGGAAAACAGGGCTCAAACAGGGTAAGTGACTGGCCTGAGATCACCCAGCCAGGGAATGGCAGAGTTGGGATCCACAGGCCCTGTGTGGCACCAGCCTCCTTCCCAGCCCTGGGCACATAACCCTGGGCGTGCCGGTGCTTGGCTCATGCTCAGGGATGTATGGTGCAGGTGATGACCCTGGGGAGGGAAGCCCAGGGCTGAGGAGCCTGCAGCCAAATCTGGACCAGGTAGGTGATGCTAGTGTGACAGACGGTGGTGGAGTGCTGACACCGGTAATGACAGTAACTCCCAGGGAGTGGACACTTGGACTGTGCTGGGGCTTCACCTTTGCCAACTCATCTGAATCCTTTCATGTCCTGGTGAGCTGGTACCATGTGATTTTAGATTCCAAAAAACTAAATAGTAGGCCTGAGTTCTCATAGCTTTGTTACTGCAGAACCAGCTTGCAAATCGTGTGTGTGTCCAAACCCAGTGCCTTTAACCACGCCCCACACTGAGGACGCACCAGGTGTGCTCTGTACGTCTCCACTGCACACCACAGTCAGCATCCTCCTGCCTAGGTGAACCTCCTGCCCAGTGAACCTTAAAATATGGTGACTTCTTTTCCTTCTGGTGTCCCAAATGCCCATTCAATTCCCAAGGAATTATTAATATTAGCTCAGTGCTGAGAAAAGCCCTCTACCATTCCTACATGTATGAGTCGTGACGTGTGTACTGGAAGGAGGACAGCAGCAGATCCCAGCAGAACCAGCCCAGCCGAGCAGGCCCTGCCTTTGGGGCGCAGGTGGTGATGCACTGCCTGGTAGAAAACGGGTCACGATCACCGCAGCCAGGGCTGAAGCTCAGCCCCTGGGCATCTGTGGGCCAACTTGGTCACACACTTGGCAAAAGGTCCCTCAGAGGAAGCAGGAGCTTTATTGCTTGAGTGTGCTCTGTTAGCTTTTCTTTTCCAATTGACTAGGGTTCCAATGCAAAAGGCCTTTCACAGGGAGTCTTGAAACCAAACAGCACTGCCAGTTACAAGCTGTGCTGTGGCTCAGGGAAAATGCCTTATCTCTGAAACCCACAGCTGGCTGGGACAGGGTGGGGTGACCCAGGGACTCTACCCTCTCGAGGAGGGAAAGGGCAGAGTTGGAGAGGCCCGTGGCCTACTCGGCTTGCTCTGGCTGCCGTCTCTGCAGTGGAGTAGTTCTGGTGGCTTGCTGGAGCAATTCCTGTGGAACTCAAGAGTGGGGGGGAACAGGCCATGGGGCTTGGGAGGGGAATGGTGATGGTTGGAAGGCAGAAGGGGGGTGACAATGGCCACCTCAGCACAGCAGTGAGAGGAGCTGAGGCTCAGGAAAGCAGTCACACACCCTGTTTCTGCAAGACCTCCAGGATGGCACGGAGAATGGCGGCAGCTGCCACCGCCCCAGGGTCCGGCTGGTCCAGCTGAGCAGAGCTGATGTAACTGGCTCTTCCAGCTCCGGCTTCCATATTCTTGGTGGCCTCGGCTGCAGCTTCAGCACTCTGAGGGGGCAGAGGTGGAAGGAGGCTCAGGGAGGCCCACAGGCCTCTCCTTCCTGCCATGGGCAGAGTGCTGTGCAGGCTGGCCCTGGACCCTCTTGTCACATCTCTGCCAGCACCCTCTGCACTGTCACCACGTAAAAGGTTGCCTTTCATCTACTTCTAGCAGGGAAAGGGGCCACCATTTACTGAGGCCCTACTAAGTCCCTGGCACTGTGCTGGGCTCTACATACCTCCTTAGCCTCACAGCAGCCTTCTGAGATAGATGCTCATCTCCGTTTATAGAGGAAGAAACTCAGGTGCAGGCAGGTTATTAACATGCTCAAGGTCACATAGACATAAGCACCTGGTCTGTCTCTGAGTCTGTCTCTCCAGGTGGCTGGGCCCTGCCTCACTCACCTTGACTGCTTTGGTCAGGACTTGGAACAGATCGGCCCCTGGGCTCTTCCAGGCGTGGAGCTCCTGTGCTGCCGCCCACAGAGAATCCAGCTGGAAAAGGTGAGGGAGAGGGGGGTTGAGGAGAGGCCCTGCCACTGAGGGTGGCCTTTAGGGCTTGTAGGCTCAAAAGGGGAAGGGCTGGGGCTACAGCCCAAGTACACACCATAGTCCTGTCTCCTGGGGCAGCCTTTCCATATCTGGGAGGGAAAGAGAATGAAAGAGGCTTACTGCAGGAGCCAAGGGACTCACTCTGGGGGTGGGGCCAGGGCCTTCCAAGGAGCAGATGACATTGACCACTTCCCCCAGCCCACCCTGGTCTAAGGCACAGGGCGCTGGCTCACTTCTGCATGGCCTCTAGGCCGGCATCCATAGCAGCAGACCAGGCTGGAAGGTCAGTATTGGCCTTGAGGGGCTGGGCAGCTGCAGTCAGGAACAGGCCGTAGATCTGGGGAGGGCGAGAGTGCTGATCATCCCAGCCTGGACCCTGGCTCCCGGAGCCCTCCCCATCAGCCCTTCAGCCCTGGGGCTGCCAGCACCCACCGCCCCGGAGGAGCCTCCCATCTTCTCCAGCAGCAGGACGGACAACTTGGAGAGCAGCTGCGCAGGGCTGTCAGGGGGTGGGCCCTCCTTCAGCCACCCTTGGATCGCTGCAGGCAGAGAGAGACAGTGAGGAATTCAGAGACCTCCCCTCCATCTGCCTGGAACCACTGAGCACCCAGGCCTGACTGCCAGCCAGAGTGAACGGGGGCTGCAAGGGGACAAGAGGGGACCAGGAGGAAGCGATCCCAAGGCTGTCTTTCCACACCCAGTGTGCAGCCTGGAGCAGGGCTGGCAATGGGAACTGAAGGGACCTTGAAGTCGCCCAGCAGGTGAAGCCTGCCCCAACACCCTCAGGTTGACATTCTTACTCTGCTTCCTTGCTTCGTTTTGTCCCCCAGCCCTAATGCCTGTGGGTTTCACTGGTTTTTATTGTTTACTCTGTCTCTCCTCCCAGCACATGGGCCACGAGGCAGAGATTCCTGTCTGCTCTGCTCACTGCTATATCCACAGAGCTGAGGGCAGTGCCTGGCCCATGGCAGGTACTAAAGACTTTTCTCTTGAATGAATCATGTTGGGCAGCTAAGAGCTTTTTACTGGTCTGGGTAAACTGAGAAAAGTAAGGACAACAGAATGCATTTTCCTTCACTTGTAAGTTATTCACTGTCAAGGGTTGTTTATTTCTGAGATAACGACCTCCTACCTGTAGCATAGAAGGTCCTTTTCTTTAGGAAAACAGGTGACAGGGGTGCTAGGGTTATGTGAATGACCTCACTTGGCAAAGTAAAAGTTGGCAACTCCAAGTCAGCACTCAAATGTTTTGGAAATTGTTCTGTTTCATGAAATGCTAAAATCTAGGACCCAGTATGCCTGCCATACCACCCCCACTCGGGACCTCACAGGGGCCCTGGTACCAACCTCTGGCTGCACGGCTGTGGGTGGTACCACAGTCCCCATCACCAGCAGCCCGGTCCAGGGCGTTCAGATGTTCCTCCAGGCCCAGGAGGGTGGCACACACCTGTTCCAGCACAAGTGCCATCCGCTTCGAGGCTACGCCTAGAAAGGGAAAATGGCAGGGATGAGGTCTGCCCAGCCCTCCTCATGACCAAACGATCAGAGTGGGAGGCATGGGTGCCAGGGCCCCCGTGTGCCCCACTGCACAGCCCTGTGTGCTTTGGGAGGCCTGCCCTCTCCCCAGCAGCAGGGCTTGGTACCTCCTGTTGTAGTGGAACCAGGGGCCTCCGGGGGCTCGCTGGGGGCTGCCCGGCTCCGCTTCCGCCCTGTCACGGGCACCTTGGCCACATGAGGCCAGGCTGCTGCAGTGGTTTCAGCATCTAGGACAGCAAGATGACTCTCTTAGGCTCGGGTGTCAGCCAGGCATTAAGCAGAGCTCCCTCAGCAGCCCCAGAGGAAGAGAGTCCGTCTCAACAAGTATGTACTGAGTGTCTAGTGTATACAAGGGGAAGGAGGGAAGGTCCCTGGGGAAAGGGTCAGGCTGATGCAAGGAGGATCCTAAACCAACACTCCATAGTCCAGGGAGGGCCAGAGAAGACTGGAGAAGCCAGAAAGGGTCAGGGTCAGCCCTGTTAGGCTCTCTACAAGTCTCCCTGACTCCTTCCAGCTACATGAACCCCTGGCTTTGGTGACCCCAGGTTCCAGGTCTCACCTATCAGTTTCAGGAGGGGCTCATCCGCCAGCAGGAAGGTGAGGGAAAAGCCAGACATCTCCAGTGCTGACATGAAGGTGCCCACCAGGGCACGGGCAATCTTCACCCCGCGGCCCTCTGCAACGCCAGAGCACGGCAGTCCAGGAAGGAACAATGGGCAGCAGGGAAAGAGACAGAGGGACAGAAAGGCCAGGACCTTAGGAGCTGGGGTCCTGAGGTCAGTGGGGAGATGGCCTTATTTCCTCATGTGACACCCCCAATGACCACATTCCCTGGAAGTGTCCCCTCTGAGGGACAGATGAGTAATTATAGGTCTCTTACTGGGCTCTTCTGAGCCCAGATGTTAAGCATCTTACATACGTTTAATCACATTTAATCCTCATGACAACCACATAAAGCAGGTACTAGTATTATTACCCCTATATACAGACAAGAAAACAGAGGCTCAAGGTACCCAGCAATGAAGTGGCAGAGGGATGATTTAACTCAGGCTCATCTGACTGCACAGCCGTGTTCTGTGCCATCATAAGACCCTACCTCAGCTGCTTTTCTTATGACTAGCATCGAAGGGTTGGAGGGTCCCTCGCCCAGTGCGGGGCTCACCCAGGGAGCGGACGGCAGCATCAGCTATGATGCCCAGTTCCAGGAACGATAGGCCACCCAGGTTGTTGACCATCATCACCACCGAGGAGCCTGTGGGCAGACACGACACCCCAGGTGAGGCTCTCAGGACACCTCCCGCACTGAGGGGTCAGGAGGGTTAGGAGACGGGGATGATAGGCCACTCACCAGCCTGCAAAGGCACGTGGGATGCATTGGAGGTGTCTGTCATGTGGTCGAGCATGAGCTTCACGATCTCATCGGCCGTTGCCATCTGTCAGAGGGAGCCAGGCGTGAGCTGTGTCTGGGGGTCCTTGGCCTTAGGTAGGCTGGGCCAGGCAGTCCACCTACCTTTATCCGGCGCACACCAGCTTCCCCGTGGATCCCTGCGGATAGAGGTGGTCACTGCCGACCCACTTGGGCCTGGGGATTCGCTTATCACACTTTTATCAAGAGCGTACTCAGTGCTCTGCACTAGGCTAGGTTCTGTGTAAGTGGGGGAGGGGGAGGGAAAGGGACAGAATAACGAAACACATACAGTCTCTGCTCTCTGGGAGCTGGTAGCTTGGTGGTGGAGATCACTTTAACTAGATGCAGATAGGCCTCTAAAGTTAGGCAGGGCCACAGGAGGCCAATGCCCATCACTTTGGAAGCATAGGGAAGGAGGCAGGAAAGTTTGTAGCTGAGGTGGACTTTGGATGGCCCTTGAAACGAGGGTAAGTTTTGGCAGGAGCAGGAAGACCCAGGCACGTGTGAGCAAAGGCAAGGAGGCGGGCAGTGCACGCCGTGGCTGGAGCCCTGGGTGTGGATGGCAAAGCAGGTAGAAATCGCAAGGCTGGGCCAGGCTGGGCCTCAAGTGCCCAGGTAAGAAATACTAAGACCACCTGGGGAGAGCTTCTGGAGGGCAGAGAGGACAGGACAGATGGCTCTCAGGATATAGAAGGCGGGCAAAACCCAAGGCAGGCACGGCTGACATGGGGAGGCCACAAGCTTACCCAGGCCCAGCTCGACCTCATCGGCTGAGAGCTCAAAGGTGGGTTTGGAACCAGGGACGCTGCAGGAGGACAGGCTCAACCCCAGGGTACCTGTGGGAAATGGGGCATGAAAGGGATGACTGCTCTGCTCTTGGTGTCAGGCGTCAGGAAGGGCAGTGGCAATACCTCGGCAGCCCACAGGCATCCTCCCCTCTGAGAAAGGCTGTCAGACTCATCTCAGCGAAGAGAGAGAACCGAGCTCTGTACTCGAGGCCACCAGTCCTCGCGAGCTCCCCCAGGGACACCTTCCCTCAGCCGCTAGGGAATGACCTGGAAAACCCCCATGCAGCCAACAGGAAACTGCTCCTCCCCAGTCCCCGGGCTGGCACTCACCCATGGCCTTGGCAACGGTGCTCACTTGCTTTGCGATCTCCTCCAGCCCCACGCCTGCCTCCGCCAGGGCACCTGCCACCTGCAGCCACACAGAGGTAAGCCCCGGGGGGAGGAGTCACGTACCACTTGGGGGTAGAAGGTGGGCTGGGGACAAATTTCTTATTTATTTACTTTAATTAATAATTAATTTCTGGCCGGGCGAGGTGGCTCAAGCTTGTAATCCTAGCTCTCTGGGAGGCCGAGGTGGGCGGATCCTTTGAGCTCAGGAGTTCGAGACCAGCCTGAGCAAGAGCGAGACCCCATCTCTACTATAAATAGAAAGAAATTAATTGGCCAACTAATATATATATAGAAAAAAATTAGCCGGGCATGGTGGCACATGCCTGTAGTCCCAGCTACTCGGGAGGCTGAGGCAGCAGGATTGCTTGAGCTCAGGAGTTTGAGGTTGCTGTGAGCTAGGCTGACGCCACGGCACTCACTGTAGCCTGGGCAATAAAGTGAGACTCTGTCTCAAA
>VSMD01020013.1:0-19944 GCA_008750895.1 Mirza zaza | reverse complement strand
GGTTCCTTCAAGAGCCTCCCCAAACACATTTGGGGCTGCAAGGAGAAACAGTGGGAGGAACGAGTCTTTCTATCACAGAACTTTTGATTAATCGGGAGGGGATATTTGAACAGCGGCTTCGCCAGGAAGTCTGCTGTTAGAATGCTGAACAAATTTCACATGCATTGTTTTAATATTTGCCATGAAATTCTTGGCCGAATTCTAATGAGAGACTGTCACTCTCCTCGGGCTCCCTTCAACGTATGAAGAATAAATCCATTTCTTCTTTTCTCTTATTTACTGTACCAGAAGCTATTTTAGGGGGAGCCAATTTAGCCATCAGGCTCCTTGACGTGGATCCAGACAAAGGCGGATGATCCTGGTATGTCCTAGTTGTGATACCATGGACAGACTTCCCATGTCTCAAAACTACATTTTCCTCACCTATAAACTCACTTCAATATCCTTCACAATTGGCCTGGCATGTTGGCTCACGCCTGTCATCCTAGCACTCTGGGAGGCTGAGGCAGGAGGCTTATTTGAGCTCAGGAGTTCGAGACTAGCCTGAGCAAGAGCGAGACCCGGTCTCTACAAAAGAAAGAAAAGAAAAGAAAAGAAAAGAAAAGAAAAGAAAAGAAAAGAAAAGAAAAGAAAAGAAAAGAAAAGAAATTAGCTAGACAACTAAAAATATGTAGAAATTAGCCAGGCACGGTGGCGCATGCCTGTAGTCCCAGCTACTCGGGAGGCTGAGGCAGGAGGATTGCTTGAGCCCAGGAGTTTGAGGTTGCTGTGAGCTAGGCTGACGCCAGAGCATTCTAGCCCGGGCAACAGAGTAAGACTCTGTCTCAAAACAAACAAACAAACAAAAACCTTTAAAATTAAAAAAAGGAATAATAATAAAAAAAAACAAAACAAAGCAAACTACCACGTAAGGTTGTTCTGAAGACTAAACAAGATACACGTGGCAAGCTCTGAGCACAGAGCCCAGTGCACAGAAAACAGCCAGTGCATCCAAGCTGTTACTAATATCTTTGCCATCGCCCAGTGCCTTGCTCCTGCTGGAGGGGACCTGGTGGCTTGGATGAGAAGGTTCAAAATTTCAAAGTCAGACTAAAAATAGATTTGCTTCTCATATTAAGTGTAAACATCTCAAATGAGATTGTGTCTGTAGGGGATATATCTAGAAGGCTGGTTAGTACATTGCTAAGCTTTGAATGTCTGTGTCTCTCCAAAATTCGTGTAGAAATGCAATCCCCAATGCGGTAGTATTAAGAGGTGGGACCTTTGGGAGGTGACTGGGTCATGAGAGATCCGCCCACATGAATGCGACGAGTGACCTTTTATAAGGGCCTTAGGGACCCCGTCTGGCCCTTCCCCCAACTCTGGCCTTCTGCCGTGTCAGGACACGTGTCCATTCCCATTTCTACTATGTGAGGACGCAGCAAGAGGAGCCATCCATGGAGCAGAGAACTTAAATCTCACCAGACACTTAAATCTTGGACTCTCCAGCCTTCAGAAATGTGAAAAATAAATTTCTGCTATTTATAAATTACCCAGTTTAAGATATTTTGTTATACAGTAGCATCTCTAATGAACTAAGACAGACACTAAACTTTCTAATTTTCATATACTGAATCACATTCCAGTCATGGCCTGTGCTCCCTGCATTTTCACAGGGCGTACAGTTTTCCGTGTCCTGTCCTATCATGAGACTGCGTGACAATGAGCCTGGGCTCCTGGTGCAGAGAACATGGTCCCTGTCTGTCTTCTGTGTCCAATTCCATCCTGCTTCTGTGACCTGCTTTCTCTAAAACAGGGTTTTTCTGAGGGTTGGGGGAATTGAGGCGATGGCTTTGGAATCCTTGCCTTTCTCTCACTTGGAAATCAGAGATAAGTAGGTCAGAGTTAGGAGCCATTAGAGTTTTGGGGAGGAAGGTTCAGTATCTCTGCTATGATGCTGTGAATTTCTACAGCGTCTGCAGTTGCTTATGGGAGGCATTCCCACCCACTTCCTCCCTCCCTCTCTGGTGGATGCAAATTCTGGAGAAAAGAATTTCTAATCTGTACCAGTGAGGCATAGCTACAGATATGAGCAGTCAAAACCACTTTCAATTTGAGAAGTAAAGTACGGAAGACAAGCTCCTGGAAGTTCTCACCTTTTATCCCGGAATCACTCGTGCCATACACACATGACATCAGACTCAAATTGCTCTGTTTTGACACTAAAAATGTCAAAAGATGACATTATTGGATCAGTTAGCAAATCCTCCCAAGATCAAAGGAAAATTGGGACATAGAGCATATGTAACTTTCTTTGTAAAATAAACAAGCAGCAAAACCAGCCCATTCCTAGCCTTCCTGGTTTTACTCATAAAGCAAGGAATTCCAGATTTCTCTATTGTCAGAGCAGCAATCCACAGAAGAAGAGGGGAGGAGTGAGGTCCCAGGTTAAACCTTAGTCCCCACTCTTTCACATCACCAGGTCCTTTTCTCTCCCAGTGAAAGAAAAATACAGGAGTCGCTTGCTCTGAAAATTCTTACTGTTACACTCGTTTACCGTAATGATCTCATCAATCACTGCACTACGGGCAACATAGGGATTTGTCAGACACATAAAGGAGGTTGCCGCCTCTGCTTCCACAGCCAGATGACTTTGGAAGTCGCCCTCCGTGGGCTGGGTTAGTGTGTGGTACCCTGTCCGGCCAGCTCCCCTCACGTTCCCAGCTGTCTAGATGTCTCTGTTGGGACTCGGGGGAATTGAGTGAATCCTAGCACAGACTAAAGTAATGCGTTGCCCTGGCCAGAGACATTTGCATTTAGAAAGAGAATCCAAAGAGTGAGGTGCCCACATAAAAGGTAGACTTTTGGACACCAGATCTTGCATGGGGCTTAGTCCCTTAGGCCCTTCTGATGCCTGTGTAAAATCTTCCGTAAAGGCAATTGTCTCTTGCCACATGAAAGGCAGTCATTTCCCAGCAGAAGAGCTAAATGAAGACCAGTCTTCTACAAGATTAGGTGGTGTTGAGCAAAGGAAATGTCTTAATACACTATTTCTGTTTCACTACTCCTATGTCATCATGCAGGTCCATGGGGGAATTTCAAAATGGTATGTTGACATACCACTAGTCAAAGCAAAATGCAATGCCGGGGTGTGAGACGGAAGAGCAGCGTGGGTTGTTGGAGCGCTGGGTCCTCACCCCAGGTCTGCCACTTCCTCATGGACTGAGAGCAAGTCACCTAATCTGTCATACCCACCCTGAGTCTCAGTTTCCTCATCTGCACAATGGGACGACGACGTAAGCAGCCTCATAAAGGCACCTTGAGACTCGAATGTGATAATCTGTATGAAAGTGCCTTGTAGATTAAAAAGTGCTCTAAACATGATACACGTAGTGTTATTATCAAATTCATGGAGGGATTAAACATTAAATGCTGTCTTGAGTTTTTAGCTATGGATGTGAATCTGTCAAAAGCACAGGGCGGTGGAGAGATGGAAAGCAGGGGAGAGGTTGTTTCAAGTGCGAGGCAATAGTAAGAGCAAATGAATTAGGGACTTCGAAAATATTTGTTTGTATTTCAGCCATAATATGAATTAAGTTGTAACTTATATTGAGAGAGGGGAAAAAAAGACTTGCATTTTGGTTAAATCCCTTTTCTTTTGCTCCCAAATCAATGCTTTAGAGCTTATTGGACCCACAGGCTGACTGTGCCTTATTCTATCAGAAGTGAACAGACATGGCTCTCCATGCATGGCGAGAGATGTTGCCAGGTCGAGTGCCAACAGCTGGCTCTGCAGATGTCAACAACAGCTGCATTTTGTCATTCCAAGATGTGCGAGTCCCAGTTGCTCTCCCTGTCTCCTTGTTTTCAGAAACTTTGGCTTCTATGTAGAAAATTATTTTATCTTCCTGGTTAAACTCATTCTGCAGTTACATCTAGATGTATCCAGTCATCTTTACAAAATAAGGCTCAGTTTTCTCAGAAATCTAAAATTAAAAATAAAGAACACTTACATCAAATTATTGGCGAGAGAAAGCTCAACTGCAGTCACGATCTAGTTTGCTAATCACTTCTAGGAAAAGATCTGAATGGTATTCTAGCTAGCTAAATCATCTCACCCCCACAGAGATAATTCAGCAGGAAATCTGTAAACAAAATGGAAATTTCATATTTCATGGTGTGTTTGTCTTACAATAAGTCTATATAGTAGGGCCATCACTCAGTAGACGTAGGTAGGCAGTATAGTTGAAAATGAAAACAAAGAAAGATGTCTGGGGTAGTTGGACTTAAGCTGTAAGTATGGGGACTGTTATTCAGATCTGGCCAATTGACTCTGCCTCTCTTTGGATGTTTGTCTCATCCATTGCAAAGTACCTAACACAGCAGTACTCGTAGGATCTATTTAAAATGAAATCCAAACCCCAAACAGATGAGAGCAGCCGCTGACTTAGACACACATATTCCTGGGCAGAATGACTTAGAGTGACTGGCCACTGGGCAAAGTCTTGGCTGTACATGTGCTGAGACCTGCCCATGTGCCTTTGCTAAATGAATGAACGCTCACGAGCAGTAGTCATTTAGCCTGGACACCCACGGCTAGTGGACATGATGTAATGATTGATAAAGGGGCCAAGAATGAAACAGGGATATTCAGGTGCCCTCACATTCAGGGAGTTTATAGGTAGGGCTTGCCTATTCTATGCCTATTCTAGGAAGAACTACAGGCTTAGCTGCTGCCAGTCCTTCTGCGCCCTGCACCCAACAGAGGGCGCTAAGGAAGAGGCACACGTGAATGAGAGCCACGCCTGCCTTCTCCATGTCCAGGACTAACCTGTTCATCTGAGATGTCTGTAAGCAGGATCACCACCTCTACTCGAAGACAGAGCATGTCATCTTGCATGTCATCTTAAAGGGAGATATTTAAACCAAAGCACATTCTATTCCTCTACCAGCGGCAGTGGTTTTTAAATTGCATTTATTTGTTTTAACAGTGGAACTTCTTTTTTTTATATATAGATAGAGTCTCACTTTGTTGCCCAGGCTAGAGTGCCGTGGCGTCAGCCTAGCTCACAGCAACCTCAAACTCCTGGGCTCAAGCAATCCTGCTGCCTCAGCCTCCCGAGTAGCTGGGACTACAGGCACGTGCCACCATGCCCGGCTAATTTTTTCTACATATTTTTAGTTGTCCAATTAATTTCTTTCTATTTTTAGTAGAGACGGGGGTCTCGCTCTTGCTCAGGCTGGTTTTGAACTCCTGACCTTGAGCGATCCTCCAGCCTCAGCCTCCCAGAGTGCTAGGATTACAGGCGTGAGCCACCATGCCCCGCCTAGAACATGTCATCTTGCAGAAGATGAAAGGGAAATATTTAAACCAAAGGACATTCTATTTCTCTACCAGTGGCAGCGGTTTTTATATTGCATTTATTTGTTTTAGCAGTGGAACTTCTTAAATCAAAATATTAAACAGAAGCCGATGATAGTAGAAAATGTTGGTGTTCTGACCAGAATGCCTCAGATTCCTTCTTACTATAAGTAGGAGCGTGTGTGTGTGTGTGTGTGTGTGTGTGTGTGTGTTTGTGTGTGTGTGTATGTGAGAGAGAGAGAGACCTAACCTGCAGGCTGTTAGGTTTTAATTTCCAACAGCCCAGCACCTCCAGCTATTCTGGGGAGACCACCCTCAGACTGCTTTGCTCCCTGCAGAGAGCTGGCATGTCCAGGTATTTAGACCCTTCGGGGGCAGCTCTCAGCCAGTGACCAATAGAGGGGTATGAAAACCTCAGCTCCCCTGCTTCAGGTTGGGACAATTCTAAGACATAAGTCACACTCCAGAGGTCCCCAGCGGTATCAGGCAGAAGCCACCCTCTGCAGGACTTTGCCTAAGATCCAGCCTTTCTTGGGCCTCCTCCGCTTCCCTCAAAGAGGCGAGAGCTTCTCTGAGTTGGCAGAAGTGGGGTCATTTGTCCCCAGCGTAGCACTGGGGGACAGCTCCATGGGTAGAGGGATTAGGAGACTCCACAGCCCCCTTGAGTCAGTTCTTGAAGTGTGGCGTCCTTATCACTCTGGGGTCCTTGTGCTTCTGTGGCAGCGGACCCACTCTCTGTTCAAATGCAAATGAAAAAGGATATTTTAAAATCATTTCAATGCCATTCTCTCACATGAAGAAATAGTTGCAAGTGAGGTCATAAGATAAAAATATATGTTCTGAAGAGGACTCTTAAAAAGTGTCTCAGTCAAGGGTCTAGAAGCAGGTATTGAGACATTGGTCATTGATTCTGCCAGCCCTGCATAACTCCTTTAGTCCAATAGGCTGAAGCTTGGAACTCATGGTTCCCAGGCTCGTCCTTTCTGAGTTTGGTTCCGACTCACACTCAAAACCCATTTGTTATACCCTGTGTGGTCCTCCCCACAACTCCCAGACTCCTAACTTGGCCCTTCCTTCCCTAGTCTTATTTTCTTCACTCTTTGGACCTGGCATGCAGCACTATTACTCCGCCTATTGACGACAAGTCTAGACTGCCCTTCTCAGCTCTGTAACTCAAGCATCCTTGGAGAAATTATCCCTCCTGGTTTGGATACTGGGACTGTCCCATCCTAGAACTGCCCCACAGCATTAGTTGCCCCTTCAAGTGTCATCTGGCCAGATTGGTGAAAGGATATACCCTTCTCTGGTTGACACAGCACTTCCCTTCATCTGGCATACTATAGATTTTACTGACTTACTTGTCCTTTATGTTTCCTCCTACTGAAATAGACAACCCATGAGGGCAGAATTTTTTTTTTTCCATCTGCTTTGTTCTCCTCTATGTCCTCAGTTGCTGGCACATAGTAGATGCTTAGTAAACATCTGTAAACATTATTTTCAAGAGATGAGTAAATGAAGAAATGTCCCATCCTCTTAAGATCCTCTTTTTACACAGTCTGTTTTCAGCTAAATGTTTAACTTAAATATCATAAATTACCTAGGTTCTACTTTCCAGCACTTCAAGGCAAAGAAGAGGAAGGTGAAGGGAGAGAATAAGACATGCTTAAACAAAGTACACCTATGTATTAGATGGAGTCTTGAAGGTCAATGGAGAGAAAATAAACTATGGGCAAAAGAACTTGGATCTGTAACAATATTCCTTAAAAGAAGGTGTACCCCGGTTAAATGCTTTTAGCACTTTGACATACAATGATTTTTCTTATGCAAGTCATCAGATATAAAAACATGTCAATGCACTACAGGAAAAGAACTCATTCTGATGGCCAAGGTTGTCTAGTTGCCTGCCACTGTGGCCCCTACTTCCACATGCTGAAGGGTTAATAGAACATTGAGTGGGCTGACCTTCATCAATGTTCCTTTGGGGGTGCACCATGACGACTTCCTGTCTTTCATTTCCAGCTTGTCTCCAACATTCACTGTTGACAATTCTAGATGAAATGGCCAATACGTGCTGCTGCCCAAAGGCTCCCAAGCAAGCTGAGCTGTATAATAAAAATATTAATAGCTACATGAAAATGTTCACAGGTCCTGCTCTGTGACTCTGAGTAGCATGCACAAGACCAAGCCTTCTATGTTATAAAAGTTGGGTAAAATTATAAACAAACAAAAAGACCCAGTTATTTTAAGGTATCAGAGAGCATCCAAGGTAGCCAGGACTAGAAGAGACATGAACACACCAGGAGGGGAATTTGGAAGTCATACAGGGAAGGGAATAAAGCCAATAAAGGAGACTCACCACGCAGTCCCCCCAGTGGGCAATGGGAGCTCAGAGTTGCAGGCGAGTTCTGCGACACTGTGTAGAACTGAGTTATCCCAAATAAGGAGCAAGGCGTCTGGATTTTTATCAACTACTTGTCTGTTGAAAGCTGCTTCTCAGGGTGTCTCAGTTATTTCAGGCTGCCATAAAAAGATATCATAGACTGGATGGCTTAAACAACAACCATTTTTCATGGTTGTGGAGAGGCTAGAAGTCTGAGATCAGGGTGGCAGCATGGTCGAGTTCTGGAGAAGGCCCTCTTCTTGGCTTATAGATAGTGCCTGTTCCCTGTATACTTCAGTGGCTGAGAGAGAGTAGTCATCTCCCCCATGTCTCTTCTTATAAGAGCATTACTCCAATTCATGCGGGCTTCACCCATATGATCTAATCATCTCCCAAAAGCCCCACCTCCAAATACCATCACATTGCAGATTAGAGTAGCAACACATGAAGTTTGGAGGGATACAAACATTCAGTCCACAGCAGGGGGAATTAACTTTTGGATGCCTCTGTTTCATGTGCGCTAGGTATGCAACCATGACTGGATAAAAGTCCCCCAGCAGAGAGATGGCTGTGTTTTCAGTAAGCAACTTTTGCTGTGTTGAGGTGCAGGCCAAGGGTCTATGGTTGGTGTTACTGTTGGTGTCTGCTATACCCTTTGACCTGGTACTCCTGGACATATATTCAATAGAAACGCATCTATTCGTGCCCCAAATGACAGCTACAAGAATACATACAGGAGCATTACTTTCACTGTCCCCAACTGGAAACTACCCAAGTCGTCATCAGTTCAGTGGATAAAAAGACACCGTGGTGAATGTATGCAACTTCCACTGCTCTAACGTTGCTCCAAGCTACCATCATCTCTCACTTAGAGCCCTGCTGCACCTTCCTAACTTGTCTTCTTGCCTCATTTTTGGTCCCTATAGTTCTTCTTTCATAAAGCATCTAAAGTGATCTTTCTAAAGCAGAAATCAAATATGATATTCCTCCTGCTTAAAACCCTCTCATGGGGTTTCGCTTCACTTAGAATAAAGTACAAACTCTCTATCATGTACCTATCTCTTTGCTCTCTTTTATACTTCCCCTCGTCCTTTATACTCAGCCACACTTGCCTTCTGCCCTGCAGCAAGACCACACGTGCTCCTCTGATCATCTTACACCTATAGCTACTGCTTCTCCAATGCCTCCCCAGTCCCTGTCAACATAGCTACCTCCTCTTCGTCATTTTTTATGGAGGTCTAACATATGTACAGAAAGGCAAATACATCTGAAGCAATGAAAAGGCACAGAAGGATGTTAGGTAGAGGTGGCAAGGCCTGCTTTGAGTTTTAGAAAGATAGTTCTTGCAGCAGGGAGGAAAGATAAATGAAGTGAGGAAGCCAAGATGAAAGGAGACTGGCTTTGAGGTGTTTGTCAAAAATGGGACTAGAAACAATGAAGATTTGATAAAAGTCTCTGGCTACAGGAAGGAAAGGAGGAAACAGAGAGAGATTGAAGAGAATCTGCCTGGCTTCTCGAGCTGTGGCTTATAGAGACTTTAACTACCTTATTGTAATCTGTTTATGGATTTTCCCTGATCTAGGAATAGGAAACTCTCTAACTATAACTTGGATTATATTGTAGTGTTTTTCACTAATTAGACCTGTAATTGCTTTTTCTTCGGAAGCCTAAGATCTTGGCCATGCAGATCCTTTTTTAACTTCCTCGTCCATTTAAAAATCTTTATTATTTTGATGCACTATGTTACTCATAATTCCTTCCTCATCTTTGATCTCAGTCTTCCTCTTGCTTTTCCCAGCTAGTATATGAATAAAATATTGAGCTGCTGATTAATGACCCTATATGTGCCACTTTGAGATGTCTAAAGGAATTATCCCAATGCCCAGACAGCTCTATAATGTCACATTTAAATTAGAGACTGAATCTTTAAAAGGCTGTCCTCTGTTGTGAAGGCTGTGTTACAAAGATGGTAATAAGACCTAATTTCCTTTTTAGAGAAAGAATAGAAATAGTATCTTTTAATGCCAAGAAAAGAGCATAAGATACACTGCTTATAATAGGCAAATATGTAAGCTAATGCTTTGACTTCAGCTACACTTAGCCCTAGATTAAAAGTGTGCCTTCTCAGTCTAAGAATGAATGGAGATTCTTGTTTTTGCTTTAATTTTAATTGCTTTTGTCTTAGAACTCTGGAGCAATGTCACTCTTTCCCCCTTTGGCTTTTTTATGGGCATTGTACTGACATTGTACTTCTTCCCATAGAGGGCACCCATAGTGTTGGCACTGACTCTTTTTTACAGAAAAGCATACCAACTATCAGAGCTATTATTATAAAGCACTGGGTAGAATCTTTGAGCTGACTGTAACTGAGATCTCACATGGAAATACAAAGCAGAGGTAGGGTTCCTAAGAACCTCTCAGTCACCTTGCTCCTGAATAATAACCAAAACAACATAACAATAGCAGCAGGAGCAATTGCACTAGAGACAGGGATAACATAGCTGATGTGATAAAGAATTTACTATATGCTGAGTACTTGAGTACTTTACATGCTGCTCTCATTTAATCTTCTCGGCTCTATGAGGCAAGTATACTGTTCTCATCCAAGGTCAGGAGGCAGAGTGAAGAGGGAGAGTGAAGATCCAAACCAATGTCTGGCTGGTGCCAGAGAACATGCTTTTTGCCACTGTACTGTACTACAAGCTGAACTGCTACATGGTTCAATATTCAGACTTAGCCCATGAAGACACTTTCTGTGTAAGTTGTATCTTGTACAGTTAAATCTACATTAAAAGGAAAACAAACACTACTTGCTACCTCCCGAATGGAGAGGTCATTCACTTGACAGGTATCAGGCCAATAGACACAGCCAAGTTGGTTATAGCAAGGGGGTTTTATCACCTGGCACAAATAAGGAGCATACTAGGGGTAGTTCCCAAAGCAGTGTGTCCCCGAACAGGGAGGTTGGAAAGTAATGAGGCGTGATCTGATTGGATCTAGTAATGAGGTGGTGCCAGGAGGCATGATATGACTGGATTCTGACATGGAGTGATGCCAGGGCTCTATTTGATTGGATCCTGCATCCTGCCATGTGGTGTCTGCCTCTTAATTCGGTCCCCTTTCCTGGCCCAAGCACTTGGGTTCTGCCCATTGTTGTACACTTCGTTCATCTGGGCATGCTCAGATTACATGACCTTCAACCTGGGGGTTGCAGGGCAACTGAAAATGATTCCTAACTTTGTTACATAAAAGTTGAGCCAGATTAGTCTCATGTGGTTATATGCCTGGATTGGAACACATGCCTCGAATGGAATTTCTGCTTCGAGGGCTGCATGACCAATAGTTATGCAGATCTCAGATTTTCCAGGACAGCTCAGATTTATAATATTATTTCCCTCTATTCCTATAAATATCATTCCACCTGTTAGACCATGTGTTTTAATTTTTGGATTAGAAACTATAGCCTTGGCAACCACACTGATTTTTTTTAAGCCACATAAAGGGGATGTTTACTTTTATCCAAAAAGTCTTTCAAGATCTAAATGTTACTAAGACTAACCAACATTGTCTGATGCTATGGCCATGCTCCATCTCAGAGGCCTGTGGCGATTTAAGACGCTTTCATGGTACTGAATATCACCTCATCCCAAAGCAATTTTTAACGTTATTGAAAAATCCCAAAGTAGAAAATAATAAATAATTTCTTTAAGTGAAATGAAATCTTTTCTGAAAATGACAAAATTATTCCAAAGTTCATTTTTAAGATGAACATGTAAAAGAAGAGCTAAGAGAAAAAGAAAGTTTCTGTATTTCAAAAGGCAGGTGGCTCACGCCTGTAATCCTAGCACTTCGGGAGGCCGAGGCAGGAGGATTGCTTGAAGCCAGGAGTTGGAGACCAGATTGAGCAAGAGTGAGACCCCGTTTCTGTAAAAAATAGAAAAATTAGCTGCGTTTGGTTGCATGCACCTGTAGTACCAGCTGCTTGGGAGGCTCAGGCAAGAGGCTCGCTCGAGCCTAGGAGTTTGGAGTTGCAGTGAGCTATCATGATGCCACTGTACTCTAGCCCAGGCAACAGAGGAAGACCCTGTCTAAAAAGCAAACAAACAAACAACAAAAACAGAGCAAGACCCTGTCTCTTAAAAAAAATAAAATTAAAAAAGTCTTTAAAATTTTTAATAATTAAAACAGTATGACATTGGTGCAAAAATGGACAAATTAACATGAATTGATGTACATTTACATATAAATATACATGTTAATATATCTATATTGAACTATACATATGATGTAGGAATGGTCACATACCAGGAAGAAAGTGATGGATTATCCCTTCTATGTTACAAGGAAAATTGGCTTTGGGGAAAAAATTAAGTTAGATCCTCACCTTAAACTATAGCCCTAAATATTTCCCATATACTTGGAAAAGTAAGTGTAAATATTTAAAACTTAGTTTTATTAATATTTTAAAAATTTTAAATAAAAAGAAAATATATAGAAATATTTAACTTTTCTTAGTTGGGCAATTCTTAAGCAATAAAGAAATGGATAAAATCACCAAGAAAAAGGTAAATAGACTTGACCACTTCAAAACGGAAAATGTCTAATGGTAAAAATAACCCAAAAAACCACCCAAATACTTTAGAAAAATTATTTGCAGCAAGCATAGTAAATAGGATTAAAGTCTTTGATATATTTTTTAACTTTCAAATAAGTACACTATACTGCAATAGAAAAAAGGCAAAATATATTAATATGAATAAACATACAAACATCAATAAACTGAGCTGTTCAATCTTACTTGTCATAGATTTATTTATCATATAAAAAATTCATGTCACTGTAAATGCCCAGTGAGATAGACCTTCTCAAACATTAGTGGGAACATGTATTATGACTACTTTTCTACACAGCAACTTGGCAAGAGATATTAAAAACATTAAAAAGCTCACAATCTTTGTCAAAATAATTTCAAATCTAGAAATTTTTGGAAAAATGTACTAAGATAGTCATCAAAAGATTATTTATATCATTTTGACTAAAAGGAACACAGGCTCCTTGGAGAGAAATGGCTGATTCCAGAGCTGAGGCAGAAAACATAAAAGCCTGGAACATTTTGAGCCAAAAAATAAGGTGCCAAAAGTCATGGAACCAGCTTGGAGGGGTGCCCAGTGGACAACTTGAATGTCAGAAAGTTGTTATAATTGGTTGTAACACATGAAAGAAAAATCCATGAGTCTACGGTAATACTAAAAAAGAATACTAAAATAAAAGAGAGAAAGAAACCAAAACTTATTTATCCTACTCTTTGGTGCTAAGAACATAAGTATTCACCCAGTATTTTGAAAGGGAAAACTCTTCTTTCTTAAATAATGGAATCTATTAAATGAAGGTGAAATGACAGAGTTAGAAAAATCACTTGCAGCTCCCAATAAAATAATTGGTTTAAGGAAGAATCACCAATGATGTTAAAAACCACTGGGTGAAAAGCTACTGGGGACTAGGATATTCGTGTGGCACCAAACAAGCGCCTGGCAGGCTACATACTAATTGCAAAGGGAAAATTTACCTCTAAAGAAAGAAATCTGCTGGTCACCACCTTAACCAAGTAATCAAACACCATATCTCTGATCATGGGACAACCTGACATTGTATCCTTCTGGTAATGTCACCATCAGTGAAGTGTCCTTGCCAAAATTATTTATCTAAATCTAATTAAGACGTTTGACCTAAGTTCCAGTTTATAGGAAATCCAGGGGCTGGAGGAACAAGTTCAGTGTTACCATAAAGGAACAATTAGACAAAGCCAGAAGGTGGAACATTCTACGAAACAATTAGCATGGTATCTTCAAAGAGTCATTAATAAAAACCAATAAAGATGGGTGTCCTGTTCTAGACTAAAAGAAACTAAAGAGTCATAGCAACAAAATGCAGTGTGCAATCGTTCATGGAATTCTGGCATAAAAAAAAGCTAGCTATAAAAACATTTCAGGGACAATTGGGAAAATTTGAATATGGACTACATACTATTAATAGATGGTATTAGGGAATTTTTGTTAATTTTCTTGGATGTAATAAATGTATTGTGGTTATGTCTTTATTCTTAGGCAAGGCATATTGAAGTCTTTAGAAATGAAATGTTATAATGTTTACAATGTACTTTTAAGTGGTTCCACACAATAGTAAAACAAAAACCTCAATACACATATCTTTATCTATGCAGATAACACACACATGCACACAGAAAGAGAGCAAATATGGGGCAACCTTTAAAAAAATATTTAAAATATGGTGCCCTGATATGCATTGTATTACTCTTTCAACTTTTAGATGTTTAAAAATTTTCATGATAAAAAGCTAGAAGGATACTATTTATAAAAAAACTAACATCATGTATATGTTCAAAATTACATTATGGTTAATTAAATTGGGGAATCTCATGGTTATTTTGCAGTGATTAAATAACTTTTCAAAGAATTTCCAAATATTGAGGCAAATAGCCACGATGTAGCAGTAACGGAAGAAAACAAAATGCAAAACTCTGTATATGGTATATATGGCTTGATCTCACTTTTAATATTCCTTTGACATGTTTACTGAGCAACTATATATAACATGCCAGGATCTCTTCTTTGTGCATGAAAAGAAAATACACCTTGGTGTTAATGGGGTTGTCCCTGGCCGGCAAAGTTATAGGAGACCCTTATTAGCTTCTGATACTTTTCTAAACATTTCAAATTATATTCAATCAATTTTACAGTAAAAGTAACAAGCATTTTGTTTGAAAGAAGTCATCAGAAATTTGATATTAAGAATAGCCGATATTGACTGTGAGCTTGGCATGTGGCAGTCCCTTTTCTCTGTACTCTACAGGGACAAGTCCATTTCCCCCTCCCAGTAACTCTCTGAGGTGAGTATTATTGTCCCTCATTTTACACACACAGAAGCTAAGCACCCAGAGGGTTAGTGATTTGCCACCAAAGAACACTTGGCAACGTTGGCAGACATTTTGGTTGTCACACATTGTGGTGGTGGGGTGGCAGGGGTTGGAATACAGGGTAGAGATGTTGCTAAACATCGTAGGATGCACGGAACGGCCTACCCACCAACAGCAAAAAATCATCAGCCCCAAATGTCACTAGCGCGGAGACTGAGAAACCTGGGGCTTAAGGTCACTTAGCCGGTAGGTGATGGAGCCCAGCTTTGAGCCCAGGCAGCCTCACTCCCAAGCCCACACTTGTTATCACTCTACACTGCTCTGCAACACTCTGCCATATTGTTTTCTCAGTAAGTGTTGGAATGTTTACTGAAGGTATTTATTGGTAACGATGGTAATTGCTACCATATATGGTGCTTTGTGATTTATTAAGAAATTTAAGGCAGATTATGGAAACAATATTCTTTTTCTAAAGGTGCAAAAGATACTTTTATCAAATTCACTACAATGGCATCTGGTGTGACGAAAAGGCATTCTTATACAGTGAAAGTGAAAATTGGTGTAATTCTGTTAGAAAGAAATGTTGCACTTTGCATCAAAATCTTAAAAGCATTTATAACCTTCGATGCAGAAATTCCACTTTGGGGAATTTACAAAATATGGCAAAATGGAGGTGTGTAAATATGTGTAGAATAGAAAGGGAAGTCACCCAAATGTTTAATGATAGACAAGCTTAATAAACTGGCCACATGTGCTTGAGAGTATCTATTTAAGAGTGTGGAAAACCAGGTATAGTATACTATTAGGTGAACAAAAGAAACAGGGTATATAATTATGCACATATGTTTGCAAGCATGTTAATAATTAGCATCATTTAAAAGACGAAAAGGAAATACATCACTAGTATTGCTAGATTAGGATAGAAGGGTATAGGTGATTTTATTTTTAACCTTTCTTTTATTTTCAAAACTGTCTGAAACATAGCTATGCATTTTTATGAAGCAAAAACAATCAAAATATTTTTAGATGTACATAAATCCTGAGAAGATGATATCTTTTAAAAAGGGAGGCTCTTTCTAAAACCTGAAATATGTATAAACAAGCTTATGACCTAGATCTGAGCACTTTAAAGGTAAAAACAAATCTGAGAATAGAGCCAACAGCCACCTCAACACTTTCTCTATGTCGATATTAGATGAGAAAATCTCCTCTCTGGCAATCTTAATGTCTCCTTCTACCTCCATAATGACTTGATGCATAAAAATTAATCTTTTTCCTCCGCTTTGATCCCTGAGCTCCTTAGTGAAGATTCCATCTTGTTCTACAACACATGATGAAGCATTTTCCCTGTTATAATGTGACAACGGCCCTACTGAGCACAACAATTTGAGTCTGAATGTGCCATAACCAAAGAAGAAATCTTAAGAGGCAATTCCACCTAGAACTATTTGGCAAATGCATAAAAAAAGACACATTAACAACTGTCTGAAAATTGTGCCTTTAACAAAAGAACACAAAACAGAGCTAGGAATGGGAGAGGGGAGAGGGACGGAGGAAAGGAAAAGCAGGCAGGTGAGATGCTCTGGCCATGTAGATCAGTTTCAGCCAAAAAAAAAAAAAAAGCACATTTGAAAACTTTCAATAAAAAAGACTGTTTGTCAAGGCGAAGAAAAAAACCATTCTTTAATTAGTTTACTCAAATATTAAATCTGACATCTAGAATCTCAATATTAGCAAAAATGTGATAATTATAGCTGGGAGGGATTTTTTTATTGAATGTAAATTCATGTATAACACTTTTAGCATATCTCACTCCCCATTGTTATCGCTGGTACGCTGTTCACACTTAACTGGAGGCCTTGGGCTCCGCTCCAAAATCTGATCTCAAATTCACAGTCTCTATACTTCTTTTTAAAGTAGTTGCAGATCAGCAACTTGACAAAGGACGTGTCAAGACCATCTCGAGGGGAGACACTATCTGGAGAGATCCTGCCTGGCTTGGGGGCACCTGAACTCTCAGAATGCCCAGGCTGCGGCAGAAGGGGCTTTCTGTGTTCAGTGACATCCACATCATGTCACTTCTCCACGGGGAGGATGCTGTGTGCTTCCCGACAACCGTTTTCACTGCTTGGCTGTGGATTCAGTGAGGGAGCTTGCCACCCCAATCCAGTCATTGGCCGGAAGGGGGAGGACCGAAGCAGGGAACATGTGTTGAGTCAGGTCTGTGCAAACATGCATTTGTTCATTTTACCCTCACGGCTTCCTCATTTTACAGAGAAGGACACTGAGACTAGCCGAGGTTCAATGACTTGCCCAGCACCGTGGAATTCGTGATGGCACACACTAATGGCACAGGCAGCATCCGAAGCTGACACTCTGCCCTCTTGGGCCTGCTGGGGTAGAGGGTAAGGGCAATGCATGGCCACATAGTGCATTGCGGGCAGCCAAGCACAGAAATAAATTAAGAAACACATGCCCGAGCATGGGCTCACCCATGTACCCCTGTCCCCAAATATCAAAGTATTATTGTGTGTTCTTACAAGTATTGAGAAGTGATGTTGTCTTTTATTTGTTTCTTCGTGGTGACAGCCATTGTACAATCTTCTGGGACTGTAATCTCTAATGCCTACAAGGGTCAGGCTTTTCTCAAGACATCAGGAGGAGGTGGGCACCATGGCAACCTGGAGAGCATTTGGCCCTTCTAAAAGGACAGAGCTATAGGATCAGTAGCTCATGACACTACAGGCAGGCCCAGTGTACAGAGCTTTGGATTTTGCCAAAGATGCCAGAAATAAGGATTTTTATGTGAACTCTCCCAATTTGTTTTAAAGTTGGAAACTATTAAAAAAAATTTTTTTTCCCAATTGTATGAGGCAAATGAAACATGTCTATGAGCCTGATTGGATCTGAGTCCTCTGCTTCGCCATTCTGGTCTAGAGGATACACTTTACTGGAGATGGTTTTTTTATAGGAAGGACCTCAGGCCAGCCTTTGTAGGAGTAACAGACACTGCTTGATCACTCCTACCACATAGCCAGCGAAGAAGCAACCTGCCTATTTTGGCAGTCTTTATCATCTTAACAGTAGTATTTGAAAAAACAAAATGATGATCACAAATGCCATGTTAAAATATGTATAAATTTCCTTCTTTTTTTTTTTTTTTTTTTTTTGAGACAGAGTCTTACTCTGTTGCCCAGGCTAGAGTGCCATGGCATCAGCCTACCTCACAGCAACTTCAAACTCCTGGGCTCAAGCGATCCTCCTGCCTCAGCCTCCCGAATGGCTTGGACTATAGGCATGTGCCACCATGCCTGGCTAATTTTTTCTATATATTTTTAGTTGTCCAATTAATTTCTTTCTATTTTTAGTAGAGACGGGGGGTCTCACTCTTGCTCAGGCTGGTTTTGAACTCTCGACTTTGAGTGATCCACCCACCTCAGCCTCCCAGAGTGCTAGAATTACAGACGTGAGCCACCTCGGCTGGACAATATGTATAAATTTCAAAGCTAATGATCACAGAAGTGGGCAAGAGATGAGAGGAATTTTACAGCTTAGCAAAACGGAAAAACTAGCAAGAAACAAAATGGCACTGGTTGGTATTAAACAAATCCTTAACAGGAATCCCATTCCAACTATGGGAGTGGTCCATCACAAGATTTCCTGGCAGAATTATTATTATTATTTTTTCAGATACATTTCCCACTATCCATCCTATCCATCCTTTCTACCTCATTCCGACCTTGTTTCTCAGTATACTGATTTGGTCATAGACCAATTTTAGCTGCATTTTGTTACTAAAATCCCCCTTTTGAAAAGAGGAAATTGAAAGTGGAATATAATCTGGTGTCCCTAGTCATGTTGGCTCAGGTATCCCAAAGTCGTCTTCAGACGACTTTACTATTTAGTGCTCTCATGTTGGAAATATGCTTTAGATGGAAGCATTTGAATGCACTTTTTTGCTTATGTAAACACGCAAATGCAGGAAAATCTCACAGTGCTGTGTTGAGAAGTAAGTGGAGGGAACGAACCGTAGCGAGCTCACAGATGGGAGAGAACATTTGGGAAAATCCTATATTAGTAGCATGTTGTTAATTTTTTAAAATCTCTCTCCAACTGAGCACTACCTTATAACAACCTGATCCTAGGAGAAAAATACTCCTAGTGAAGTAGCTCGAATGGATACATTTCCAAGTCTAAACACAACCACCTTGCTGCCATTTGCGGTAGTGAAGCTGTCTTCTCTCTAGTTCTAGGTGAAGAATTCTGCGGTCTAGGAAATTTGTTATCAAATCCAAGCCTTAAGCTTAGGCCCTTGACTCCACAGTCTGTGATTTCCACAGCAGTGACAGAGTTTGATTAAAAAAAAAAAAAGGCACAGAATCCAGAGAGGGCTCAGGTTCAATTTCCTACTCTGCTGCTTACATATTCTTCAGGCTGTTGGGGTGGGTATGTCCCAGGGAGCACTGACATGAAATTTCAGCCTCCACCCCACTCTTACAGGCTGTGCAACCTCAGGCAAATTCCTTAACATCTCTGAGCCTCATTTTCCTCATCACTAAAAATTAGGATGAAGATATTAAAAATCACAAGAGCTAACTTATTGTATATCTTCTCTAAGTCAAGAAGTTCAGTCCTAAGTGCCTTACGTACCTTACCGCCCTTATTATTATATCATTAAAAATTAATAATAATATTGATGATTAATAATTATTAACAATTGAAAGTAATACCATCTTCATAGGATTATCATGAAGATTAAGTGATAGCAAATAAATAATAGCTCTTTGCCAATCAAAAAGATATATGCATGTTAAAACATTAACATGTTACACATGTTAGTTTTATGTTAAAATTTTCGAAGCACCTATAGAAGCCCATGGATTATGAAAGTCTTATCTGTGCACTGCAATATTTTTATCAGGGACCAAATTAGCTTTTATTTTATTTTATTTTATTTTATTTTTTTTTGAGACAGAGTCTCACTTTATTGGCCAGGCTAGAGTGAGTGCCATGGTGTCAGCCTAGCTCACAGCAACCTCAAACTTCTGGGCTCAAGCAATCCTGCTGCCTCAGCCTCCCGAGTAGCTGGGACTACAGGCATGTGCCACCATGCCCGGCTAATTTTTTCTATATATATTAGTTGGCCAATTAATTTCTTTCTATTTATAGTAGAGATGGGGTCTCGCTCTTGCTCAGGCTGGTCTCGAACTCCTGAGCTCAAACGATCCGCCCACCTCGGCCTCCCAGAGAGCTAGGATTACAGGCGTGAGCCACCGCGCCCGGCCTATT
>VSMD01020010.1:0-11891 GCA_008750895.1 Mirza zaza | reverse complement strand
ATTTTCTTTTTTTTTTTTTGAGACAGAGTCTCACTTTGTTGCCCAGGCTAGAGTGAGTGCCATGGCGTCAGCCTAGCTCACAGCAACCTCAAACTCCTGGGCTCAAGCAATCCTGCTGCCTCAGCCTCCCAAGTAGCTGGGACTACAGGCATGCGCCACCATGCCCGGCTAATTTTTTCTATATATATTAGTTGGCCAATTAATTTCTTTCTATTTATAGTAGAGATGGGGTCTCGCTCTTGCTCAGGCTGGTCTCGAACTCCTGAGCTCAAAGGATCCGCCCACCTCGGCCTCCCAGAGAGCTAGGATAACAGGCGTGAGCCACCACGCCCCGGCTTCAGGATTTTCTATATGTGAGAATAGATCTGCAAACAGAGATAATTTTACTTCTTTTCTGATTTGAATGCCTTTTTCTTTTTCTTGCCTAATCGCTCTGGATAGTTGTCCCTCTGTATCTGCAGGGATTGATTCCAGGACCTCAAAAGGATACCAAAACATGTAGACACTCATGTCCCTTACATAAAGTGGCATAATATTTGCAAATAAACTAGGCACATCCTCCTATATAATTTAAATCATCTCTAGATTATTTATAATACCTAATACAATGCAAGTGCTATTTAAATAGTTTTAATGGTATTGTTTTTTATTGGTATTCTTAATTGTTGTATTATTATTATTTTTATTTTTTCAAATATTTTCAATCCATGGTTGTTTGAATCCATGGAAGCAGAACCCATTGATATGGAGGGCTTTTAATAAACATTGCTATAACCTACTCTCTTTGAACTGCTTTTGCCAAATTTCATAAGTTTTGGTTATTTTGTGTATTCATTTTTGTTTGTCTCAAGATAATTTTTTGCCAAGTGTGGTGGCTCACGCCTGTAATCCTAGCCCTCTGGGAGGCCAAGACTGGTGGATTGCTCGAGGTCAGGAGTTCGAAACCAGCCTGAGCAAGAGCGAGACCCCATCTCTACTAAAAATAGAAAGAAATTAATTGGCCAACTAATATATATAGAAAAAATTAGCCAGGCATGGTGGCACATGCCTGTAGTCCCAGCTACTCGGGAGCCTGAGGCAGTAGGATTGCTTGAGCCCAGGAGTTTGAGGTTGCTGTGAGCTAGGCTGATGCCACGGCACTCACTCTAGCCTGGGCAAAAAAAGCGATGAGACTCTGTCTCAAAAAAAAAAATTGTTTTTATTTCACTTTTGATTTCTTCTTTGGCCAATTGATAGTTCAGGAATATGTTATTTAATTTCCACATATATGTAAATTTTCCAGTTTTCCTCCTGTTTTCTATTTCTAGTTTCATATCATTGTAGTTGAAAAAGATACTTGATATGATTTCAATCTTAAATTAAGATTTATTTTGTGGCCTAATATATGATCTATCCTGGAGATTGTTCTGTGCACACTTGAAAAGAATATGCATTCTGTTGCTGTTAAATAAAATGTTCTGTTTATGTCTGCTAGGTCCATTTGGTCTACAGTACTAGTGGAATGTGCAGTTTCCTTACAGATTTTCTATCTGAATGATCTATCCACTATTGAAAGTGGATTATTGAAGTCTCCTACTATTATTGTATTGCAATTTCTCCCATCAATTTTTTTATTTGCTTTTTATATTTACATGATGCAATGTTGGATATATATTTACAATTGTAATATTCTCCTGGTGCACTGATCCTTTATTATTATATAATTACCCTGTACCTTGTGAAAGATTTTGACTTAAAGTCTATTTTGTGTGATGTAAGTATAGCCACCCTGCTCTCTTTTGTTACCATTTGCATGAAATATCTTTTCCATCCCTTCACTTTCAGTCTTTGTGCCCTTCATCTGAAGTCCCTTGTAGGTATCATATGTTGGAGCTTGTTTTCTTAATCCATTCAGCTACTCTAAGCCTTTTTTTTTTTTTTTTTTTAAGAGATGGGGTCTTGCTATTCTTTCCAGGCTGGTCTCAAACTCCTGGGCTTAAGTGATCCTCCTACCTTGGCCTCAAAAAGTGCTGAGATTACAGGGGTGAGCCACCATGACTGGCCCACTCTATGTCTTTTGGTTGGAGGATTTAATCCATTTATATTAAATTATTGATAATTAAGGATTCACTACTGCCATTCCATTCATTGTTTTGACCGTTTTCTAGTTCCTCTTCCCTTTCTTCCTCTCCTGCAATCTTCCTTTGTGATGTGATAATGTTTTATAGTGGTATGATTCAATTCCTTTATCTTTTGTGTATCTACTACAGCTTTTTTTCTTTAGAGTTATCATCAAGCTTACATAAAACATCTTAAAACAGTCTATTTTAGGCTGATAACTTCAATCACACAAAATGTCTACACTTTAACCTCTTCTCTCTCCACACTTTGTTACTAATGTCACAATTTGGCTTTTACATATTACATATTCATTAAATTATACTTGCTTTTAACACTTTTGTCTTTTAATTTTATACTAGATTTAAAAGCAACTTACACACCACCATTACAGAATTAGAGTATTCTGAATTTGACTATGTTCTTATCTTTACAGTAAGTTTTATATTTTCATATGTTTTCATGTTGTTAGTATCCTTTTGTTTGAACTTGAAAAACTCCCCTTAGCACTTCCTGTAAGGCAGGTCTAGTATGCTTAATTCCCATAGCTTTTGTCTGGAAAAGTCTTTTTCTCTCCTACATTTCTTGCTGAGTACAATAGTCTTGGTTGCTGGGTTTATTTTCTTTCAGTAACTTGAATATATCATCCCACTCTCCTAGTCTGCAAGGTATCTGCTAAGATATCTGCTGACAGTCTTATGAAGGTTATTTTGTATCGCTTGCTTTTGAAATTCTTTGTATTTGACTTTTGAGAATTTGATTAAATTTTGGTGAAGATTTCCTTAATCTAGAGGGGGTTCTTTGTGATTCATGGATCTGAAACTTCATTTCCTTCTCCAGGTATGGGAAGTTTTCTGTCAGTATGTCTTTAAATAAGCTTTCTTCCCTTTTCTCTTTTTCTGCTTCTCTAGGATTCCCATAATGCATATTTAGGTTCACTTGATGGTGTCTCATAAGTACCATAGGCTCTCTTCACATTTTTTCTTTTTTGGATCTTCTGAATGGCTAATTCCAAATGCCCTCTTTGAGCTCACTGATTCTTTATTTCACTTGATAGAGTCTGCTGTTGCACCTCTTTATTGAATTTTTCAGTATAGTCACTGTGTTCCTCAGCTCTAGAATTTGATTTTTTTTTAAATGATTCTTTTTGTTTTATTCATGTATTCTTTTCCTGATTTTATTTAATCATCTGTATCCTTTTGTAGCTCATGGAGCTTCTTAGACAATCACTTTGAATTCTTTCTCAGGCAATTTTTAGGGTCAGTTACTAGTGCTTTTTTTGTTGCTCTGGTGGTATCATATTTCCCTGACTATGATTCTTGCAGCCTTGTGTTGCTGTCTACACATTTGTAGAAGTAGCCACCTTTTCCAGTCCTAACAGACTGACTTGAGCAGGGAAAGCCCTTCACAAGTCTGCTTGTCCAGAGGTTTCAGGCAGGCCATCCGGAGGGATACTGAGGGGGCCAGCCTGCTATAGGGGTCTACTGGGGCAGACCTAGACCCTCAGCCATGGGGGCCTACCTAGAGCACCATTTTAAATTGTACATTTCAGTAGCTAAAGTATACCAAAGTATATTCAGAGTTATGAAACCATCACTACTAATTTTAGAACATTGTCATTACTACAAAAAGAAACCCTGTACCTACTTGCAGTGTGTGCCTAGGTTTAATCATTGTAAGAAAGATGTGTATGTTACAGTAATTCTTTCAAGATCTAGTGCTTATTTCACTGTGCTCTTTCCCTTGCCATGATGACATGTTATTCTAGAGGTGGGGCACCATCACCCTATATCTTGGAGTGATAATGAAAATGGAGCCAAGCACTTGATGAATCAACAGGGATATGTGAGATGACCAATACATAAAGCTTTGTTTTAAGCCACTAAAATTTTGGGGTAGGTTTGCAGACACAGAATAACCTAGCCTAACATGACTATATACAAGGATAAAAGTCTATTTGATGAGAAATAACTTAGAAGAAAAATGTTTTTAAAATGTTTAGAATATGTAATTCTAAAATGACTCTGAATATTGACTACCCTTTTAAAATGGGGGGAAAAAGAGGCCAATTTTGAAGTCAGAAGATCGCTGCAAAAAAGTGACACTGCCACTTACCAAGGAGATGGACTAATATGACTCCCTCATGAACTTTGTTCTGCTGAGCATAGCAGGATTGGTATCACTGTTTTATATAACTATGTTTTCTTAAGGGTTCTTTCTGGAATTCTATCTAGAATTTATTTGGTTTGTGGCATTAGAAGAGGTGCTAGATTGATTTCTTCCCTAATCATTTATTCTGCAGCCTATATTAACTATAATTTAATCCTTCTTTGTAAATAATTATAATACCTCAGGTCTCCATTTTTAATATTACATATCACTGTTCAGTATGGTTGTGATAAAATATGTGGAATATTCTGTAATAATCTTTAGACTCCATTCATTAACAATGCTACAACAGGCCTAGCTTCGGTTTTTATTATACTACTCATCATGATTGCAAAGTCCTATCAATTAATCTCCATGATGTTTTTCTCCCGTTCTTTAATCTATTCTTTACTAGTTGCCAGATTAATCTTCCTAAAACATAGTTCCGATCATGACACTTTCCTATACAAAGACTTTCAGTGGTTTTTGCTCTCAGAAAATAATTTAGCTAGTCATTTGTATTAGTTTGCTTGGTCTATTATAACGAAGTACCACAAACAGGGTGGCTACAAACAACAGAATTTATTATTTTACAGTTCTGGAGGCAGAAGTCTGAGATGATATTGATGGGGTTCCTTCCTTCCTTCTGAGGGCTATAAGGATTAATCTGTTCTATGCCACCCCTAAATTCTGGTGGATTGCTGGCAATCTTTGCCATTTCTTGGTTTATGGAAGCATCATCTCGATCTCTGCCTTCATCTTCACATGGCAATCTCCCTGAGTCTGTGTTCAAACTTTCTCCTTCTATAAGGACACCAGTCACATTGGAGTAAAGCCCAGCCTATTACAATATGACCTCATTTTAACTAATTACACCTGCAACAACTCTATTTCCAAATAAGGTCACATTCTGAGGTACTGGGGGTTAGGAATTCAATATGAATATTGAGAAGGGCACATATCAATCCTTAATTGTATTCAAAGCTCTCCCCAAGGTTTCCTACTTATCTTCTCAGCTTTAACCACCCCCATCTTGCTACTTCACTTTATATCCTAAGTAGTGTAGACAACAAGAAGTCCTGCCTTTCTGTGAATCATTACAATACTTTTCTATCTCTGCCATTTCCTTTCCCCTAATTCTTTTGTATTTACTCACTAAATCCTACACATTCTTCAAGGTCAAGCTTAAATGATCCTTATACTATAAGGATAAACCTACATTTCCTATCCCAAAGCGATTTCTCTCTTTTTTGCCTCCCTAAGTGCATTATCTGTACTTGTCTGTGTTGCAACAAGCTTATCAGATAGTAAGTCCCTTATGAAGACGAGGTACACATCTGACTCATCTTTTTATTTTCCTACAGTGCTTCTCATAGTGCTTTATAATAAATATATGTTGAATGAAGTTATGAATACTATAGAAATTTCAATTTAAGAATCCTTAATAGTAGTTATTTTATCATTAAATTTTTTTAGGATTTCAGAAAAAAAATCTTCTTAATGGATCTTTTGGCTTTAATATATAATACGGAAATGAACAAGTGTATTCAAACCAATATATAATTGTACACCCTAATCCTGACACTAACAAATTAGATAATTTGAAATTGCCAATATCTTGTGAAAGCCCATTAAATAACTTTTTATCTACAATATTGTTTTCAGAAGTTCCAATGGTACAGAAAATAATTTCATTTTATTCGCTGTTACAGTTGGTTCAATACGTATTAATCCCATTCTAGGGAGTTCATTTTTTAAATGTAGATATTCCAGAAAATTTGAAAGTAAAAAAAAAAAAACAAACATGGTACCAATACCAGACAAAGATTTGAATGCTTTGAACTAGAATTTATTTCCTAAGAAGCAAGGGCACTTTGTTCTCTTTCTAGAAGAAAAAGTATTCTATATATATTATGGGCCTCCTTTGCCTTTATATATACATATACTGATATTCAAATGTGGCACAAGTTTAGATAAATAAATAGTTATAAAATAACTCTTCAGGATTTACTTGTTAATAATGTGTCAAGATACTTGTTCTAGACAACTTTTTTAATGAATAATATATCAAGATTTAAGGGTTTATACATTCTAAACAAGTACTTTAAATGAATTTTGGTATTTACTAACTTAAGTACTCAAGAACTTGGTTTGAAGAGTCCAACAGACTGAAAGTCTGTTTTTCAAGAGTACCATGATCTTCTATCAACGGAGAGATTTTGGCATTTCTATATTCTAATAGTTCGCGATCTTTGCTTGATGTCAGTAATTCATTATCAACTATACCAATAGTTGCATCTTCCACTAGAATATTTGCTTGGTATGCTCCGACTGGAATTTCAGGCAATCCGATGTAGTCATGATCTGCCACTACTGAACCTTGCAAGAGATAAAGACTGTCTGAAAGAAGAGATATCATAAGTTTTTTAGAATTATAAATAATACCATTTTAAAATTAAACAATTTTAAATGAGAAACAAAATCCTAGGTAATAAAACTTAACTATCAAGATTAACTTCTGGGGAGTTCTCCTATTTACTAAATAAATATGAATTCATTCATGTCAAAGAATGAATAAATGGGATATAAATTTGGTAGTTAAAATACAAAGAACATAAGAAAGATCAGAGATTTTAGAACATTCAAGTTTTCTTGTTTCTTTGACCTATCTTTGGTAGATATGCAGGTGTGGGGAACAGGGGATAGAAGGAATGATAATTATGATATGGAATAAAAACAAAATTTTAAAACTTTCTTTTTGATAATGATGATATCCTTAATATGTTTCTGCAAAGCATTTCTGGGTGAATTAATAGGGTTATGAAGGATATTTTAATGAATAGAACTGTTAAATCCTTACATTTACAACTTTAGATAATTCTCCAATCTTTAAAGAGCCCATATTAGGATGATAACATCAAATTGTTATGAGGTTAAAAACAAAGTGAAGATAGTTGCTAAATAAGGTTTATATGCTTGAAATGTATAAAGAGTCAGGCTGTAACAGAGTAGCTTAAAAAGCTTAGATTTAAAAGTCTAATTTGACACCAAAATTCTCAGAAACTTTTTTTTTTTTTAGACAGAGTCTCACTCTGTTGCCTTGGCTAGAGTGCCATGGCATAAGCCTAGCTCACAGCAACCTCAAACTCCTGGGCTCAGGCGATCCTCCTGCCTCAGCCTCCAAAGTAGCTGGGACTACAAGCATGTGCCACCTTGCCCAGCTTGGTGGTCATATATATATTTTTCCATATATTTTTAATTGGCCAATTAATTTCTTTCTATTTTTAGTAGAGAAGGGGTCTCGCTCTTGCTCAGGCTGGTTTTGAACTCCTGACCTTGAGAAATCCTCCTACCTCGGCCTCCCAGAGTGCTAGGATTACAGACAGGCATTCTTAGAAACTTTTTAAGGTCTAACTAATCAATATGAAGTATTGACAGGGAATTTTTCTTCTGACTATTTTATTCTATTTTGAGAAAATTTATTACCACCATTAGGAAAAAAAAAGTTTAAAATGAATGTTAAACCAATGGTAAACCTTTTTATATAAAGGTTAATGTACAAAAAAGGATTCTTCCCCCTATCTGATATTTTAATTCATCACAACAAGGAACTCTGCATCACAGATGATTAACTTCCTGGATCCCTGACTTCTCTTTTTGGATTTTCTTCCAAAGCATTGAGATTCTCTTGAAGACTTTAATAGCTTAAGGTATCCTCAAACTTTAAGTTTTTTAAGCAAAAGGAAGATAAATTGCCCATTTAGATTAGACAGCAATGAAAGTTTTTCAGAGCTGATAAATTTGCTAGTATATCCTAGAAAATGATCCCACTTTACTCATTATATTAACATATGAATAGCTCATTGAGACTATTTCAATCCCAGAAATTTATTTATTTAACAACTTTAAATTTGCAAACTTCATTAGATCACACAAAACTATTCTCTCTACTAAAAGATGGCATAAGTGGGCTTAGGCTTTTATGGCCATTTAGTTTTGCCCATTTACTCCTTCATTAGGCAAAGTATGCTTGGTATTTTAGTTGTGAAAGAGTTTACTCTCACCAATTCTTAATAATGTAAAAGGAGCAATAGACTGAAATGATATTAAGAAGATATACATGTTTATAACGGAACAAAAGTATGAATAGTTGAAGGTGGTAAGAAAATAATTTCTGTATGCTAGTATGGAATGAATTGCTGGACAACAGGAATAATTCTGAAAGGCAAAAGTTAAATCATGCAATCCATGATAAATGTTATACCCAATAGCAGCAAGAGGGAAGAGAAAATCATCAATGATATTGAAACACTGTCAGAGTGTGTTGCTAGAGGTTTAACATCAAAGTTTGCTATTAGCCTACTGTTAATACTGGAGAAGGCTAGGTAGTACTTTACAAGAGAACTTAAAAATGTCAGGTATGGTAAAAGTGCTGCTGATGAAATTTATAAGCAGCCATGGAGAATTCTATAGTTTACGGCCTACACACTGCTGCAAAGTTATTAGTGACAGCAGATACCACAGCGTTTAAGGAATTAAAGTGTCTGAAAGACACTTTCAGAGATCTGTGATGAAGTAGGTTATTTGTTGGAAAGTTTTTTTCCATATAGATGAAGCAGGTGTATTTTAGAAAAATATGTCTTGTAAACATACCAAAAGGGAAAAATATGCTTATATGTATAGCTCTTAAAAGTTACCACTTTGATTTGCTGGAAATTGATTCAGAGACTTGAACTTAAGCACCTCCTAGTTACTGGAGTTAGAAACAAATGGACTTTACCAACCTCACCTGCTTATAAAAGGAGAGCTTATATGTGTAAGTAATATAAGAAACATACACACATTTTTCTTTTAAATAAATGATAACATTTAAAGTAACTTATTATAATCAAACCATAGGAACAAGGATTATACTCAGCAAATTCTACACAAATTATTGTACACACAATGGAAAACTACTCTGAAGCTGTCAAAGTCCCGTTCATGCAGAAAAAAAAATTCTCATTCATTCACACAGGTCAAATATGTTTCAATTCCTACTATGGTCTAAATCTGAAGCCAACTGAAATGCTCTTTAATTTCAATAAAGATTACCAGAAAAGAAACTCTTAGGGCTTTAGATATATGTTGAACTAATAATATTTTGGATGTATTAGGTTATAGAAAATATATTATTAAAATCATTTTCACCTATTTCTTTGTATTTTTCAAAATGTGGCTATCAGAAAATTTAACATTACATATTACATAGTTTTGTAATACTTATCAATTGGACATTCTGATCTAGATCAATTCAGAGTTAGGGATATAAAACAAACATGAAGTTTTTGCCCTCAAAACACAGAAAGGGGGGCTGGGGGGAGAGAGAGAGAGAAAGGGAGAGAGAATATCTAACATACCACATTAAAGGACTTTTCTACTCAGTTACATTATACAAAAGACTTTGCTAAGTACTTTTCTGTTCTCATTCTATTAATTCAGTTATGATATGACATCTGTTTGATGAAAGCATCATTTCAGTTTTGACCAAACTAAATAGCGAGTCTTGAGTTTCTTTCAAACTGGGGTATTTTCAAGACATTTCAACATGGTGTTAACAGCAGTTTGGCTATACTTTTCCTTATGTAATTTTAAGGATTAAAAAATTAGATTAAAAAAATCGCCTGAATAGGAATACAACCCTGCCAAGGACTTGATTTTAGCCATTTTAGCCCAGTAAGATCTATTTTGGACTGCTAACCTAGATAACTATATGATAATAAATTTGTGTTATTTTAAGCCATTAAGTTTTTAGCAATTTTTATAGCAGCAACAAGAAACTTATACAATAATGCAAATCATTTCACAAATGTGGGCTTTCAACTGGGAAGAGAAATCAGACTAAAACCTTTGTGTAAGGCAGACCCACATCTATCAAAACAAAATAAATTAAAAACTACTCACAATTTATGTTGGATAAAATAATGGGTCAGTAACATCATTTTTATTTTTAAGGGGAAACATTATGATTACGAAGAGACACTATGGTATATTTTAAAATTTCCTACTAAACTAACTGGTCTGAAAAGTGCCTAGCATTGAACTAGACAAAGTAACAAATAGGCCTGCTTAAAAAAGCAATAACAAATATTGTAGACTTAGTACTGAATGTGCTCTCTGTACATTGTATTCTAGATAAGAATGAATAAGAAGTTGGCAACATAAGTATATCTGCTTTAGATAGTGAGTCCTTAATATAGTTCTGAATTCTCAGGGCTGGTAAAGAGCAGCAATGACAAGTATTGACAGATACATTTATAGTTGGATACAGCTTATCAAATTTGTGTCAAATAAAAAAGTTGGATGATTATTCAAAGACACTTTGTTTGCCATAAATTCAGCTCAAGGACGCTTTAAAATCAGGTTGAGAGGTGATAATTTTCAGGCAAATATGTAATACTAAGCAAAAAGATGGCAGAAATCACACTTATTTTAAATTTATGCAAATGAGAGAAACACAATAAAGGACCAAATAGTAATCAAGAACTAGATTCTCAGATGGCCAGATCCATACTTCCTTTGGTTAACAAGAAAAACTAAAACAAATTCACCGATCAATCTCAGGTTCCTCATTTTAGAAAACAAAAATAGAAAAGATATAACCCTTCCTTCAGTGAATATTTCCTTTAGTTATACTGCAATTTCCTTATATTACTGGAAAAAACTTCTGCAGAGAATTCAAGCATGAGGAAAAAATTATACTTCCTCTGTTTAGAAACTGTCCTTTTTCAATTGGGTTCCTAACTATATAAAAGAAGCAAAACATCTGGTCTCCTTTCTAAGACAGTCTTTAGCAAGAGCAAACTGAAATGTTGAAACATATCCTAGTATATCAACATTTTAAATGTAAATTTTGTATTAAGGAATGTACTTGTATAATCTTTTTTCCTACTTAATTTGTGGAAGGGAAGGATCTTTAAAGGTAACTCAGAAATAAGAAGAGGCACAAGGAATGAAAGCATTTATCTTCTAACAAAGAGAATGAAAGTACTTATGAGTTTTCAGAATTAGAACATAATACAAGATAAGTTTACTGATCAGAGCAATTGGGTCTGTCACAAGAAGGAAAGGCACTAAGAGCTTTTAACACAGGAGATGTGGTCCAGATCAGAAGCAGAGTTGAGCTATTATTACTGAGCAACCCCCAAGGGCTTCATATCTAAAAAAAAGTACAGGGTAATTGTAGGTTATTTGTTGTTTTGGTCTTATTGTTATTTAGCCTGTTAAATAACTTAATTGTGTTGTTTAAAAATATACTATCTTCCATTAAATGTTATTCTTATTCAGATAAGATTAATGCTTCCTGTTTTTTTTTTTTTTTTTGAGACAGAGTCTCACTTTATTGCCCAGGCTAGAGTGAGTGCCATGGCGTCAGCCTAGCTCACAGCAACCTCAAACTCCTGGGCTCAAGCAATCCTGCTGCCTCAGCCTCCCAAGTAGCTGGGACTACAGGCATGCGCCACCATGCCCGGCTAATTTTTTCTATATATATTAGTTGGCCAATTAATTTCTTTCTATTTATAGTAGAGATGGGGTCTCGCTCTTGCTCAGGCTGGTCTCGAACTCCTGAGCTCAAATGATCTGCCCACCTCGGCCTCCCAGAGAGC